>VMDO01006037.1:0-104784 GCA_007922755.1 Pedetes capensis | reverse complement strand
GATCTTTAGTAGAATTTTGCTGGTGTGTGATATTAATGATATTGTCCGATAGTTTGCACATTCAGTTGGATCCCCTTTTTTGGGAATAGGCACAAATATGGATCTCTTCCAGTCAGTTGGCCAAGTAGCAGTTTTCCAAATCTGTTGGCATAAACATGTTAACACCTCCAGTGCTGCATCTGTTTGTTGAAACATCTCTGTTGGTATCCCATCAATTCCTGGAGCTTTGTGTTTTGCCAGTTCTTTCAAGGCAGCTTCCACTTCATCCTTCAACACCATTGGTTCCTCTTCATATGCAACCTCTTGGAATGGTTGGTCATCTACCACTTCTTTCTTGTATAATGACTCTGTATATTCATCCCATCTTCTTTTGATGTTTCCTGCATCATTTAATATTTTCCCTGTAGAATCTTTTACTACTGCCACTTGAGGCTTGAATTTTTTCTTCACTTCCTTAAGCTTGAGAAACGCAGAGCGTGTTCCTCCCTTTTGGTTTTCTGCCTCCAGCTCCTTGCACATGTCATTATAATATTTGTTTTTGTCTTCTCGAGCTGCCTTCTGAAATCTTCTGTTTAGTTCCTTAACTTCATCATGTCTTCCTTTTGCTTTAGCTGCTCGACGTTCAAGGGCAAGGTCCAGTGTCTCTTTGGACATGTAATTTGGTCTTTTCTTCTTGGGTATTAAATTTTGTCAAATGCTATGTATCGATTGAGATGATTATATGTGTGTGTGTTTCTCCATTCTATTAATAAGATGTATTGATTGATTTTCATATGTTGAACTACCCTTGCATTCTTGAAATAAAACTCACTTGGTCATGGGGTATAAATCTTTTAAAAAACTGCCAAATTTGATTTGCTAGTATTGCTTGCTCGGTCTTTTGTTTGTTTGGAGCTGGGCTTCAAACCTGTGGAAAAATTGGGTTCAGATTTGGGTGTGGGTTCAGGTTTTAAATTTTAATCCTATGTGTAGATGGAAAAAATTTTTTTTCAATTTTTTTCAATGATACAAAAAACAACAACAACAACAACAAAGAATAAAAGAAACCCCCAAACAAAACAAAACCCAAAACATTAAAAGCTGAACCTGGGCCCAGTTTTTCACTGGATTGATTTTGATTTCACTGGATTCAATTTGAAGCCCTACTGTCTATAAATAGGATTTAAGCTCGAACCTAAACTCTTTACATTTTAACACATGGAACCCACACCTCAGACTGAACCCAATTTTTTCGCTGGTTTAAAACCCTGATTTTGAGACAAGCTCTTCCTATGTGGCCCAGGTTGGCCTCAAACTCGAGATCCTTCTATCTTAGCCTCCAGAGTGCTGGCATAGCAGGCATGCATCACCACACATGGCTCTGATTTTGTTGAGGATTTTGTATCTGTATTCATAAGGGTTATTAGTCTGAGATTTGCTTGTCTAGCTTCAATATTACAATAATACTGACCTCATAGAAAGAATTAAGAAATCATCTCTCCAATTTTTTTTGCAGGGGAGTTTGAAAAAGATCCTTGTTTATTCTTCTGTAAATGTTTAGTAGAATTCATCAGTGAAGCCATCTGCTTCTGGTCTGTTCTTTTCTGGGAAGTTTTTGATTACAAATTTAGTTTCTCCTTATTTATTATAGATCTATTCAGATTTCCTATTTATTCTTGAGTCAATCCCATCAATTTATGTGTTCTTAGGAATTTGTCCAAATCATTTAGGTTATCTGATTTGTTGGCATATAGTTGTTCGTTTTATTCTTTTATAATTCTTTTTAGTTCTTTAAAGTGTCTAGTAATATCCCCTGTTTTATTGCTAATTTTACTCATTTGAGACTCATCTACTGTTAGGTTACCTGTCAGTAGAATAGTTTGTATAGGAAGGGTAGGTTCAATACTAGATTCTTTCCTTTTATCTGTTTTAGAACAATGAGTCTGTTTACTAACAGCCTCTAACAGTTTATTTATGTTAACCTTATTAAGAAAGGAAATGAAACATTGTACATATGTATATGCCAGGACCTAGAAGACATGTCCAACTCAACTGCTTGTGACCATGGATGACTTTGTTCTTTGTTGCTTTTGTTTTGGTTTGCTGTAATGCACATCGAACTTTAAAAATAAAGGTTATTTAAATACCTGAAGAAAAAAAAAACATTATTAATACAGGGATTTAGGCTGGGCATGGTGGTTCATGCCTATAATGTCAGTGACTCAGGAGGCAGAGGCAAGAAGATCTCAAGTTCAAGGCCAGAGGCAACCTGTGTAACTTAGTGAGACCCTATCTCAAAATAAGTGTGCTGAGGAGTGCAGCCTAGAGGTAGAGTGCTTGCAAAATATATGCAAGGCCCTGGGTTCGAACCCTACATACTGCAAAAAAACAAACAAGGATTTAAATATATCTGACATACTTTAACCCATTACCAGTTGTTTTTGTTTTTGCTCAAGTTATCCCAACTTTGGCCAGTGGGACCTTCTTCTACAAGGCTCCGAAGTGTTTTGACATGACCCTAGTAGTCTTAGATAACTTTTTTGCTATATAATATCATAAGCTCATTTGCGCATTCTCTGACCCAGTCTTAGAAGCAATTGCCTCTCCAGTTTCTGAGCACATCTTGTTTCCTGCATGATAGGTAGTTATCCCAGACTATCTTGAATATTTCCTCCCATACACCAGGAAGCATACACCCTGTTTCCTTTAATAGGAAATGGATTTTGGTTTCTTTGATACTAGATTGTTTAATGTTTCTGTGCTTTTTCAGTGGTCAGCGCTAAGAAGCACATATAATTCCCCTCCTCTCCCACACATACAAATACAGCACAAGCTAAAATATATCATGAGTTCATGCTGATAACTTCAAATTGAGGAGTACTAGGTTTTCATTTAACCACTTTAATTTTATATCATGATCTCCTATGTGTAGAATCTTGGCTTTCAATAAAAAGAATAATATAATTAATATATAAATAATACTTTTTCCCAAAAAATCACATGACAGTTTCAGAATAGTTTCATTGTTATCATCGATAATATGGTTACTGAAAACAGTTTATGATTTTTTTGTGTGTGTGGCAATTCTTTTTGTCTAAAGAATTCATACTTTTTTTTTCTTTTCTGTACTTGGAGGTTGAACCCAGTGCCTCACACATACTTTCCAAATGCTCCACCACTGGGCTGCACCCCTAGCCCCATTTTTTATTTTGAGTCAGAATTTCCCTAAGTAATGCAGGCTGCCTTTGGCCTCCAACTTGTGATTCTCCTGCCTCTGCCTCCTGACACTGGGCTATCGGTGTGTGCCTCCATGCCTGACCTAAGAATTCATAATTCTTTACAAATTATTTTTAATAGTTTTCTCTGATTATTCCATCAACTGGATATTTATAATAGTTTCAATTTGTTTTTATGGATTCATTTCAATTAAGTTTTATTTTATAATTATGTTACTTATATGGTCACAAATTAAAATATACAAAACAAAATATATTCGAAGAAGCATAGCTTCTGTTTTTGTGCCCTTCACCCTTATATAAAAGTAATAGTTTAAAAAATATATATACTGGTTTGGTCTTCCATTTTATGAAAAACATAGTAGATAACATATTTAATCTTTAAATAGATTATATTTACACCTTGTTTTTTCACTTTTATACATTCTAGTGTTCAGGTGATCCTAATATAGATCCCTTATTACTTTTTATGGCTGCATACTCCTTCGTTGTATGATTATGTTGTAATTTACTCAACCATTCCGTATTTGTTTTTTTCTAATCTTTCATTTTTGTTGTTGTTGGTCGTTTTGTTTTGTTGCTGTGCTGGGGATTAAATCCAAGGTCTTGTGCATGCTAGGCAAGCATTCTATCACTGAGCTATATCCCTAGCCCTTGGTGTTTTGAGAGGGGCTCACTACTAGGTAGCTCAGGCTGGCTTCAAATTCATGATCTTCCTGACTTTGCCTCCAGAGTGGTAGGATTACAGGTGTGCACCACCATGCCCAGCTAATCTTCCATTCTTATAAATAGGCCTATAACAAATAGCCATGTACAAATATTCTTGTATTTTGCCAGTGAAGCTTTGGGATGGATTCTGTGAAGTAGAGTTGCTATAAAACATAAATGCAAACGTAATGATGCCAAATATTTCTTTCTTCTTTTTTTTTTTTTTTTTTTTTGTGGTACTTTGGGTTGAACCCAGGGCCTCCTGCTTGCATGCTTTGCAAGTGCTGTACCATTGAGCTGCTGCCTCTAGCCCATTTTGTTTTACTTTTTTTAGGCAGGGTCTCCCTAAATTGTGCAGACTGCCTCTGGTCTCGAACTTCTGATCCTCCTACCTCCACCTCCCGAGCCACTGGGATTACAGGCGTGCACCACCACGCCTGACTAGATGCTAAGTATTTCTGACTTCTCTAATGGGTTTTGCCATTTTTTTTCTTACTACCATTAATATAATGGTAATATATATATATTATATAATTATATAATAATATAATATAATATATATAATTATAATAATATAAAGAATTCCTAGTTGAGTCTCATCAACAGAGAATGTTATCAATCAATCTAGTGCAAAATGTTATTTACATATATAAAACTTTCAAGTTAGCATTTTTCTTGTCATAGGAAAGTTTTCATACAGTTTCATATACTCATATGGCTCATAAGAACATTTGCATTTCTTTCTGGGAGCTCTTTAAATTATTTGTTGGAGGTTTCTGTGGACCATGTAGGTATTGCATATAGTACTTTGGCTGCAGACTCACAGGGCTGGAGGGTTGGTTTTTTGATACCAGTTCTAAGAAGATTCCCCTTGCTCCCCCTTACCCCCTCCCCATGTTGAGATTGACTTTTTTTGCTTTCTGCTTTTATGAAATAGTTTTATTTCTTATTCACACTTAGACTAAATGTCCAACTGTCTTCATGGCATGGGGTTGGATAGCTAGCACTATGCATGTTCTCATGCACTGTATCTCTGTAAAAAGAACTCATTCTCAGCAGGATTTGGCACATACTTTGCTAAGGGAATCTGGCTTTAACTTAGGATTCTTACTTTTGTTTTTGACCTTCATGCATTTCTCTTTTTGTCACCTAGTCATGTATTTTTGTTATTGTTTTGCAGTCCTGGGAATTGAACCTAGGGCTTCCATACACTAGACAAGTGTTCTGCCACTGAGCAATACCCCCAAGCTCCAAAATAATTTTTTTTAAATGTGTCATTTAGGGGCTGGGGGTGCAGCTCACAGTGATGGAACACTTGCCTAGCATATGTGAAGCTCTGGGTTCAATCCCAGCACTGTAACGAACAAAACATGTTGGTAGAAGGTTTAATTGTTTTTAGTTGGAGGTCTGACCTCCTAATTATTATTTGAGAGAGAGAGAGAGAGAGAGAGAGAGAGAGAGTTTGTGTGTGTGTGTGTGTGTGTGTGTGTGTGTGGTAGTTGGGGGTTGACCCTAGGGCTTTGCAAGCACCCTACACTGAGCTAGACCCCTAGCCCCTTTGTAAAATTTTTATCTTGAGATAGGATTTTACTAAGTTATTCAGGCTGCCTCTGGCCTCAGACCTGCGATCCTCCGCCTTCCAAGTTGCTAGAATTACAGGTGTGTACCACCACACCTGGCTTTCATCACATCTTTTATTTATTTATTTTTGCTTTTTCTGTTAATTATAGCTTCTCAGTATTTTTTGGGTTGTTAGAATGGTGGTTTGTTCCTTTATCTGTAGTCACTTTGGTCATTTGAAGGAAAAATAGTGAACTTTGTCAGTAAAGAGAATCAGCAGCAGGTGTGAGAAGTTTATAGTACTAATACATGTTTAACTAGATTGTGATTGGTGTTCTCCACCCTTTCAGGCTGGTAGAGATCAGGAGGATCCTAGCACTTCAGGAGCACATCCACATTTGGCTGAAACACATACTTCTCTTAAACTTCCACAGGAAGGAAAAAGAGCCTGTATTCTTGTAGATAATCGTGAAATCACTTCTGGTTTAGAAGTAATTTCTTCCCTAAGAGTAATTCATGGGTTACAAGTAGAAGTATGTCCTCTTAGTGGCTGTGATTACATTGTGAGTAACCGCATGGTGGTGGAAAGGAGGTCTCAGGCTGAGATGTTAAATACCATCCATAAGAACAAGCTCATCGAGCAGATCCAGCACCTGCAAAGCATGTTTGAAAGAGTTTGTGTGATTGTGGAAAAAGACAAAGAAAAAACAGGTTTGTATTTTAAAATATCTGTTTATAAGTCTGTAAAAGAACCTATTATTCAGTTCATTCTTCTGTCAGAAGGTAGAAAACTCATAATTACTTAAGTCATTTCACATCTTAATATCATTATTTTTTTCATCACTTACTGTATCTAAACGAGGCTTATAAAAATTAGAAGATGAGAAACTAAAGGCAAGTGAACCCATCATAAGACTTCTAGGAAAGTATCTCAGGAAGGATGAGAATCTTAACTGATGTATCAAGGGGGAAGAGAAGTAGGATTCAGGAAATGTTTAGGAG
The DNA here is from genome assembly GCA_007922755.1 of Pedetes capensis. NCBI lineage: Eukaryota > Metazoa > Chordata > Mammalia > Rodentia > Pedetidae > Pedetes > Pedetes capensis. Next base: position 98,299 of record VMDO01006037.1, on the reverse strand, counting down.
TCAGCATTTGTAGGTGTTAGTGGGAAGAGTTGGGAATTACTCCTAAACAACTTTGTTACTGGGAAGTTGGGTATTCCTGTTGTTTATTGCAATTATGAGTTTAAGAGAAGTAGTAGATTTGAGGGGCAAGAACTCTGTTTTGAACATGGTAAATTTGCAGTAGGTCACTGAAATGGGTGCCTAGAATGCTTTTAGAAATGCAAGACTGAAGTTATATGCTAGTTATTACTTAATTATATGAGGAGTTCCTGATAATTGGGAAAAGATCATAGGATATGGAATTAATCAAGATGCACTGATTTCTGGTTTCTCTGTAGCCATGTCATGTTGCATGAGAAATCACTGCCTCTGAGTGTCAAGCATATTAGATACTGATAATATACTTGACCTCATCTCACGGTATGAGGATTAAGTGAAATGTAGTTGGCAGTCACTATGGAAAAATTGAAAACTTGTAAGTAAAAGGAAATTGTGTAGTTTATATAAAACATCTATTTGGAAATTGGGTAACTTTTTCATCCCTCATGTTGTCACTGCATAACTCACTTTATCGTTCAGTAATCCAGTTTTGTTTTCTTTTTAATTTGAGAAGTGAAGGCTAAAGGAAAGAGTTTTAGAACAGAGAGGAAAGTAATATAGCAGATGTTATGGAAAAATGCCTTTGTATGGTAGTTTTAATGGAGAATGCTAAATAAATAAATAAAAGGATGTTAAATAGAATGTGGAAAATGAACAGGAACGGTAGGTAAGTAAATTAATGAGATGACAATAAATGGGCATGCAGGATATTTGTTGAGTTACATTTTTGAATAATACATAAGATAATTTTTTTATCAGTTAAACCAATATTCAATGAGCCCTTCATCAATGCTAGCATGAAAAAGTACAGATATGAGTAATAGTTTTGGTCTTGAATGAATTATCTTGAAATATAAACTGGCCTTTACCTACTAATTTCCCTATGTTGATTTTGGTTCAAGATACCAACTCCTATTTTATCTTTCAAATATTCGAGAATCACTTTACTATTTTAGGTGTATAAAGTTTCTCATTAGTAAAATGTGGCACTAGGTTACTCAATGGTATAGATGTTGAGATTTTAATAATATAAATGTATTCATTATTCTACTTAATAATACTTAGTAAAGTATACATTTTCCTAAATGTGAAATACTTAGGAGACACATCAAGGATGTTTCGAAGAACAAAGAGCTATGACAGTCTGCTGACCACCTTAATTGGTGCTGGAATCCGAATTCTTTTCAGTTCCTGCCAAGAAGAAACTGCAGATTTGCTAAAGGAACTCTCTTTAGTGGAACAAAGAAAGAATGTTGGTATTCATATTCCAGCAGTTGTGAATAGTAGTAAATGTGAGGCATTTCAGTTTTATTTAAGTATTCCCAATATAAGTTATATAACTGCATTAAATATGTGTCACCAGTTTTCATCTGTGAAAAAGATGGCTAACAGGTATGTCTATTTTGATAAGATTTTAATTGGTTACGTTTAAATGATAAGCATTGCTTTCAAGAAGCTTAGAGCTCTATGGGGAGTTACATTTACCTTGTATTCTGGGGTTGGGGATTTAGCTCAGTGGTAGAGTGCTTGCCTCAAGTGCAAAGCCTTGGGTTCAGTCTTTAGCACCAAGGGGGAAACACACACACTCAGACATACCTTATATTATAACACATTTGAGCTATTCAGTTCTGTAACTAAAAAATGTTCAAGTTAAGAATATTATTAGTTTTATGTTTTGTGATCAAGGGGATCAAACTCAGGGCCTCACACATACAAGGCAGGTGCTCTACCCCTGAGGTACACTCCCCAGCACTAGTTTTTGATCATTATATTGCTTAAAAAGTGAGATTTTAGGTTCATTTTAATTAAAAGCCCATATAAGAGCTCTGGATGCTGTAGCAAAATACCATAAACTGGTTGGCTAATTTATAAAAACCAGAATTCCTCAGTTTTGGAAGCTGCAAGTCTGAGGTTAGGGTAACAGCATGGTTGAGTTTGAATAAGGGCTTTCCTCTGGTTGTTATCTGCTGGATTCTCCTGTGGTCATATGGCAGAAATAGAGCTAACTGGGGCTTCTTTTGATAAGGGTACTGAGGACACCACTGTTAGGATTTAGTTACCTTTCAAAGGCCCTGCTTCCATATACCATTTGTATTAATTTTTTTCTTTTTCTTTCTTTTTTTTTTTTTTAGACATGGTCTTGCTATGTAGCCCAGTCTAGATTCAAACATGTAATCCATGTACTCAACTTCCTAAAGGCTGGTATTATAGGCATGTGCCACTACATCTGTCTTGTATTAAATCACCTTTGCATCACTGTAATGAAATACCCGGCACAGCTTACTTATGAAAAAGAGGCTTATTTAACACACAGTTTTGGAGAGTCCAAATAGCACAGTAAAGGGTCTTTGTCAAGGGCTGCATCTTTTCTTGGCATGGACAGCAATGCAGGGATTACATGTGGGAACAAGAGATTTTGAGCCAGGTTCAGAGACTGGGATCCCACACCCCTTCCAAGGGCAGTACCAACTCCAGTGACCTGAGGGCCTCCTACGAGGCCCCACCTGTTAAAGGTCCATGCTACTGTCTAATATTGTCACCTAGGGGATCAAGTCTCCTAAAAAAGAATCTTTGGTGGGGGTAGAGGGGACCCCTAACATCTCATTTACAATAGGATTCCAACATTATTTGGAGGGAACATAGATCTATTGTAGCAGATGTTGAAATCTGTTACTGTGGGTGATTTTAAATAAAGGAAACATAAGGTTTTGTTTTATTTAAAGCAACATTAAAGACAATAAATAATGTATGCTTAGGAAGAGATGATTATCTCAAGTACTGTTATGTCTGGTGTTCCTTAGGTAGGATAAGAATATTAAATTTTATGAAAGCCAAAGGTTTTAGTATAATATTTTTCTTTAACATATTTTTCAGCTCACCTCAAGAAATCGCCATATATGCACAAGTAACTCATCAAAAAGCTGAGGAGATCTATAGGTATATTCACTATATATTTGACATGCAAATGTTACCAAACAATCTTAACCAAGATAGACTGAAATCTGATGCATGATCATTGCACAAGATGCAGTTATCAAAGAACTCTCACAATACTAAATGCACTTCAAGAATCATTGTTGTGGTTTATGATTATCAGATTAAAGTATGTAAATAAGAGAACATTTCCTTATCAATTAAAGATGTTATTTTATATTGTGTACCTTTTTATTTATGTAGAGTACATAAATTATTAAAAATTGAAACCTTTGTTCAGTAATCATTTTGACTAAATTATGAAACTTATTTTTGATTGAATAAATCAAAGTTTTGTTGAAGGTACTATTGAGGGTAGTTTATGAAAGTAAAAGTGGAATGAGATACGTTTTGAAATTTTTTCAAGATTAAAGTACTGTCATGATCTGCATAATAGTGTAATGACTGCTGCCAACTCAATGCACACAAGGAACTTTTCCTGTATATTAGCTATAACATTACCAATATTTTAAATGTAGTAAGTCTAAGTATACTTACTAGGTGAGGCATAAGTGGTAGGTGTGTTGTGAGTGATCTAGTAAATAGGAAGGTAGAAGGTTTAACTGAATATGTCATCTCCATCAAAAGTGTCCAAGTCAAGTACGGTCAAACCCTATCAGTGTGTCCGGGCATGGTTGTTGTTATTAGGTGCCATCAAGTCAGTGTCCAACTCATAGGGACCCTATGTACAACAGGTGAAACACTATTGTTAGTGCTTCTGTGCTATTTATAGGGTTTTCAGTGGCTGATTGTTTTTTGGGAGTGGTTTGCTGAGTCCTTCTTCCAGGGCATGGTGGTACCCGCCTTTAATCCCTGCAACTCAGGAGGTGAAGGTGGGAGGATTGCAAGTTCGAAGCCAGAGGCAGCCTGCGTAACTTAGTGAGACCCTGTCTCAAAATACAAATTAAAAAATGGGCTGCAGTATGGCTCAGTGGTTGAGCGCTTGCAAAAAGTATATGTGAGCCCCAGATCCAACTCTCCAGTATTGCCAAAAAAAAATTTCTCTTAATAGGAACTTTCATTTTGACCCATTGTCTACAATACTATTAATATTTTAAGATGGCTCCATGTTTGTATCTGCAATATAAATGAAGCTTTGCCTTCTAGTCAACGTAGTACAGACAAAGCAGCAGCCTCTAGTTAGGAAGTTTTCCTCTTTCCTTTAGAATTTTTAAAAATTTTTTTAAGACTTGTTGTTAGGTGTCATTGAGTCGAGTCCCACTCATAGCGACGCTATGTACAGCAGATTGAAACACTTCCCAATTCTGTGCCAGGCACACGATCTTATTTGTGTTTAAGCCCATTGTTGCAGACACTGTGTCAATCCATCTGGTGAAGGGTTTTCCTTTTCTTTGTTGACCTGCCACTCTCCCAAACATGATGTCTTTCTCCAGGCATTGGTCTCTCCTGACTATGTGTCCGAAATATGTAAGATGCAGTCTAGCCATCCTTGCTCCTAAGGAGCACACTAGTTGCACTTCTTCTAGGACAGATCTGTTGGTTCTCTTGGCAGTCCGTGGTATATTCAGTAGACGTCTCCAGCATCATAATTCAAAAGCATCAATTCTTTTCCTGCCTCCTTTGTTTGTTTAATGTCCAGCTTTCACAACCATATGATGCGACTGAAAATACCATGGCTTGAGTCAGGGCACCTTCCTCTTCAATGTGGCATCTTTACTTTTTAATACTCTAAAGTGATCTTTTGCCATAGCTTTTCCCAGAGCAATGCGTCTTGATTTCTTGCCTGCTGTTTCCATGAGTGTTGATTATAAAGCCAAGCAAAACAAAATCAGACAACTGCAATCCTTTCTCCATTTATTGTGAAGTTGCATACTGACACAGTCGTACGAATTTTTGTTTTGTTGTTTAGTTGCAACTCATACTGAAAGCTATGATCTTTGATCTTCATCAGTAAATGTTTTAAATCCTCTTCACTTTCAGCAGCAGACTTGTGTCATCTGCATAATGCAGGTTGTTAATGAGTCTTCCTCCAATCCTGATGCCCCATTCTTCCTCATAAAGTCCAGCTTCTCAGATTATATGTTCAGCGTATAAATTGAAGAGATATGGTACACAGCCCTGACGCACACCTTTCTCAACTTTAAACCAGGCTGTGTTTCCTTGTTCTATTTGAACAACTGCCTCCTGGTTCTCATGAACCATGGATTCCTCATGAGTACAATTAGGTGCTCTGGTATTCCCGTTTTTGGAAGTGTTATCCCTAATTTGTTATGATCCAGTCAGCTGCCTTTGTGAAGTCAATAAAATGTAGACAGACATCTTTTTGAAATTCTCTGCTTTCAGCTAATATCCACCTGACGTCAGCAATGATGTCCCTGGTTCCCCACCCTCTTCTGAATCCTGCTTGATTTTCTGGCAATTCCCTATCTATATACTGCTGTAGTCGCTTTTGAATGATCTATAGTAAAATTTTGCTGGAACTCACCATATAGCCCTGGCTGCCCTTGAACTCTAAGCAATCTTGACTCAGAGTCCTGAGTGCTGGGATTATAGGCGTATACCAGTTCTTCCTTTTGTTTTTGTTGTTGTTAGGTGCCATCAAGTTGAGTCCAACTCATAGTGACCCTACGTACAATAGAATGAAGCACTCTCCAACACTGTACCATGCTCAGCACTGTCAGTGCTTCTCTGCTATTCATAGGCTGATTATGTCTGGAGTGTCCTTCCAGGTTCTTCTCTCATTTTTCTGTGGTGCTGGCAATCAAACCCAGAGCCTCAGAACACATAGAGCAGCACTCTACCAACAGTTAAACTCCAGCCCTCCCTCCTTTCAGAGTCCTTTAATTTCTGTTAAATTGTTACATAGCTGAACCAGTTACAGCAAAGATTTCCTCATCTTACACCTGGTGGGACTTTAGACATCATCTAGTTCAAATTCCTTTTTTCTTTCCTTTGGTTGTTTTGTTGAGATAGGATCTTACTATGTAGCCCAGGCTGGCCTTGACTTAGCAATCCTCTTACCTTTGTCTCCTAAGTGCTGGGATTACAGCCTTGTGCCACAATGTCCAGCTCTCTTTCCTTTCTCATCAGATAAAGAGTGAAGCCCAGAAACAGGTGACTTATTCAAATTTAGACAGGCAAATCTAGAACCAGAACACAGGAACTACATACTGTTTTCTTTCACTCTGTTGATAAAGGGGACATTTCTTAACTTTGCTTCTCTAAGCTCATATAAAATCTTATTTCTTCTGAAAGCAAGTGAGTTCTTATCTGCTGTCCAAAATTCTTTCAAAACCAGAGAAAAGAAGCACTAAAGGTTATTCTTGGATGATATGCAATTCACAATTTAGGACCCCTCGGATCCAAATTCACCACCTTTCAGTTAGTATCTGTTCTATCCCTTAGTTTTTTAAAAGCACCTCTCATTTATAGTTGCATACTGGATGCTATGCTCTGAAGAAAGAAAGGGGCCTTTTTTAGTAGTTCCAGTGGTACATGTGGACGGGGACTTCTGGTGGTGCTCTGCCCTGCCTGCATGTCAAAAGCATGCACATAACCTCACACTGACCTTGGCTGGCTGACCTCTTTGTAGGAGCTCACACAGCTACCACAAGGTCATACTGTGTGTCTTCTCTTCAGACAAAAGATTCCATAAATTAACATGGTATGAGAGAAATTACTAAAGATTTCATTTATTCATGCTTGCTATATGCAGAGGTTTCCTTTCTTAGTTTACAACTGCCTCCTGTCCTCTCATTTGGATCCCTTAACTGTTAACCCTAACGATTACCAATCCATCTCATTACAGTCCTTGATCCCCTAAAGTTTTTTTTTTTATTTTTTTTTTCACTTTTAAGTTTCCTTTGGAGATTACTTACCTTAAATGTTATTATTGGCTTACCTTATGACCTAATAGAAATGAGACTATCAGGTACCTAGCAGATGAGATAGATAGAATAGGAAAGTCATTGAATGATTTCTGACAGGACCTGAGGAATATGACCAGTGATGGTCAGACTTTTTTGGTCTACGTCAAGTCTTCGCCATTTAAAAATTACCTTTTTGTTTTCTGCTGTGGGACTTTGTGAACTTTATAAACTTGAAAACACTATCCATTTACATCAAGCATTAAACCAAATACTAGCAACTCAAGTTCTACAACAGTATTTTTAGGGCCACAGCTTCCAAACATCTTGGGGCAGAAAGTAGTAAAGGAGAGGGATCTTAGTACAATTGCACTATTTTAAAATCAATGTTTCTAGAGTAGTAGTAATTTCAAGATGGATCTTACATTAGTTTTTGGCCTTTTGCCTAAGATGAAGTATAGTATCTGTTCATACCAGTTTACAGAAGGATCTTGGTATACTTGCAAACCTTTGCAGATCATGTTTCCATTAGTCCTGTGGTTGTATGTTTTTGTTAGGTGCTGTAGAGTCCGGAATCCGACTCATAGCAACCCTACATACAACAGGGGAAGCACTATTGTCAGTACTTCTCTGCTGTTCATAGGGTTTTCAAAGGCAGACTGATTTTTGGGAGTGGGTTGCCGGGTCCATCTCCCAAGCCTACAGCACCTAGTGGTTCCCAGACAGTCTCCCATCCAGGCCCGACCCCGCTTCACTTCTGAGATCTAACAGGATCAGATGCCACTTGTGGTTGTACAGGTGTGGTTGTATAGCTGCTGATTATTACTGGCTAAATTCTTAGAAAAGAAGAAAATATTATTTTTAGCCAGGCAGGTGTGATGGTGCATTCCTACAATCCCAATATTCAGAAGGTGAGGCGGGGGATCCCCATGAGTTCAAGGCCAGCGTAGTCTACTTAGTGAGTTCTAACTAGGATAGCCTGGTTTACATGGCAAGACCCTGTCAAAACCAAAACAAACAAACAAACCCCAAATGTTATTTTCTACTAAAAGTTGTAGTACTTTTTTAGTAAAATTAAACATGACTAGTAAAAAATGCATTTTTCATTCTCTGATGGGATAGTTTAGGAAAAAAACAAAAAACAACCCAGAAAGAAACACTATAAAAGCAAATTAACTTTATTTGAACACTCTAACTGGAAGGAAAAGGCAGATGAATATATACTGTAACCAGAGAGAAAATAATTCATGTCAAACTTTAAAACAATGGCACAATAAGCTAAAAGATGTTTATTTCTAAAGGAGCTGTCAATGAAAGGAAATGGATGTTTACTATGACAGTATTCACTTGATTCCTTATTAATTTGTCAACTGAATATCTAATATTGTCTTTTCAATATTAAGACAGAATTTAAGCTGTATCTTGACATAACTAATGCTGCAGAATGCAACAGAATCTGTTCTCTGGTTCTACCTAATAAAATAATGGGAAAACAATACATTAACTTTACATAGGTTTCATAGACAAGCCAATCCCAAGTTGTAATAAAAACAATCAGGAGAGAAGCATGTCAGAGAGTTTCAACAACGTGTAATTTAAACATTGATAAACTCTGGTTTGTAATAACAGATGGTAACAAATGTTTTCATTAATTCAGTAGCCACCAATCCAACCTCTTTCATCCCCCCTACCTCCCCTCAGTTAAGGGTAGCACATTTTCTTGAAGTCTTTAAAAATTTTATTTAGAACATGACTTTATGGAAGTAAACAGACTTGAATTCTCATAAGAGACTTAACTATGTATCTTTTAATATTACAAAAAACAAATTTACAAATATCTACACAAGTAAAACAATTTTTCTTACATTTTTGGTAAGCTTCAGCAGTGAGGAATATACTATAGCGTTTTACCTTGAATATAAACACATGAAACCTTTGAAAAAAATCCACATTTCCATATGAAGCTATATTACTAAGAAAATACTTATGCTCCAAAGGAAGATACATATATACTATCTGCTTTATGGTAAAAATCCTGAAGATCATATTTCCTCATTTTTACTGTGAATCAGAGGCTGAAAAATAATAATCTTTCTCTTCTTCATCTAAAGATTCCATAGTATTAGTGAAAAGTTTTCCAATACCAGAGTTTTCTCCTAAATCTGTAAAGAGAAGTTTAATTAGAAGGATTAATACGTTTCCAAGTAATTCAATGAAACTGAAAACAACTGCAAGGAGCTAAGTAGTCCTTGGTCTGTTCACTTGACAGCCAACCACTTTTAATACCATATAAATAAAAACAATACCCTAGAACTAAGCTACAAAAGAAAGATATTACCTTTGTTAAACAGGGATTTTCTTGATGTTGGAGGCAAGTAATCAGTATTGACCTAGAAAAGAGTTCACATTAATGGCTATGTGGTACCACTTATAATGCCTCCTCACACCTAAACAACAGTAAGTATGCTTTATCCCCAGAATACTTTGAACATATCCCTATAACACTTAATCACTTTCTAGTTACTATAGAATTGTCTAATTCTCTTTTAAGTTGAGTTTATTCAGGGAAAAATATGTCTTATTCAATGTTGTTTTCCACTGCAGGCAAACCTTAATATAAAAAACTTTTATAAACTAATGCTATAGCAGCTGAAGGATAAATTTATGTACCAATTTGCCAAAATTTACTAAGTACTTGTTTCATTTTAATAATTAATATCTTGAGCTAATACATACATAACAGAATATAAGCATACTTTATCATAATCAAAATAATAACAGATAAAATCTGCATTTGGAAATTATACTAGCAAAATTTTAATTCCTGTACTTAAAATTCTTGCATAAAATGTTAGCAAGATAGGGCAAGTTTTAAGTGCATTCTTATATCCTTGTATCAGTGCTTTTCAAAGTATTAGCCACAGTTTTCCTTTAACAAATGAAAAGGAATATAAAACATGATGAGTATTCCTCTTATAGTAAGAGTTTAAGAATTGAAAGAAGCTTTTCAGATACAAATTAAACTCACAGTTAATGACGTAAATGTATTTTGTCCCTATGAAATGAGGTAAAACACTACATTGCATCATTTTGAGCTCTCAAAACTATTTATTAACATAAACTTGTATCATCAAGGTCCCCACTGTTATACAACACATGAATAAGATTAGAAAGATCAAGTAGCTTTCTCAGTATAATAAAGCTGGTGTGGGAAGTCAAACCTTACACTATGACCACTAAATTCTTGCTTTTCATGGTAACACACTGGCTACAAACTCTTAGACTACGAAGAAATTGCTAAATCACAAACATTATAGTTTGGTAGACTGTTGAAATCCACTAAGAAAAACTGGGGCTGAAGTTTAGCTCAGTTGGTAAGAGTGCTGCTCTGTGTGCTATGAGGCCCTGCATTCCATCCCCAGCACTGCAAAAATGGGAGAAGGACCTGGCAGCCCACTCCTGATACAATCATGAAAAAATCTCCCATTGAAAACCCTAAGAAGAGCAGAGAAGCAATGACATAGTGCCAGGCATAGCACAGTATCGGGTAGTGTTTTGTTCTACTGTATAAAGGGTCATGATGAGTTGGACCCAACTGGACTGTACCTAACAACAAAGAAAAATAAGCTCAGAAGTAACTAAGATAATCGGAGAAAATAAATTTTTAATAGAAAGGACTGTTATAGATACATCTGTATCAACTTCTCATTTTGCAGAGAAAATAGAGTATATTTGGCTCACTATGCAGTATGGTCTTTGACTCAGAAACATTGACATTATATGGATGTTATCAGAAATCCAACTTACAAAATGGACTAGAAGCCAAATCTTTGGACTGCCATTCTGTACTATGTTAATTCCAGGTTCTTTGCAACAAACCAAAATTTTACCCTCACTAAGGAACATTGTTGGGTGTCATTGAGTTGGTGTCTGACTCATAGTGACCCAAAGTACAACAGCCAAAATAGTATTGTTAGTGTTTCCCTGCTATTCATAGGGTTTTCAATGGCTGATTTTTTTTTTTCTTTTTTTTCTTGCTACTGGCGCCTGCATGATTTGCAAATGCTGGACCACTGAGCTGCACCCCCAGCCCATTTTTTTTTTTACTTTTTGAGACAGGGTCTCACTAAATTACACAGACTGCCTCTGGTCTCGAACTTGTGATCCTCCTGCCTCTGCCTCTGGAGCCGCGGGGATTACAGGTGTGCCCCACCGTGCCCAGCAATGGCTGATTGTTTTTAGGGAGTGGGTTGCCGGGTCCTTCTTCCAAGCCTACAGCACCTGGTGTTCCCAGGTGGTCTCCCATGCAAGTACTAACCAGGCCTGACCCTGCTTATTTTCCAAGATCTGATGGGATTGGACGCCACAGTGGTATGACTGCAGGCGTTAAGGAATATGAGACTGGAAAAAAAGAACCTTAAGGATTACTGCAAAGGAGTTTGCCTAGTACAATTATGGTATCCAGGTTTCTTCTGCAGAACTGAGTCTCCAGATTGATTTTCTTATTGTTTTTTGTTTGTTGAGACAGGGTTTTGGTATGTACCCCAGGCTGGACTGGAATTCGTTATGTAGACCAGGCTGGCCTCAAACTCCTCCTACCTAGCCCCCCAAGTGCTGGGATTACAAGTGTGTACCACCAGGCTGTGCTCCAGGTTGATTTTCAACCAAAGTCTCCAGTGAAGTATCTACTTCCTGTGGTCGCGTAAAGCCCAGGAAGATAGATATTATGTAATCCTAATATTTAGAGACTACTGGAGAGGAATTATACCCTGGCCACGTTGCAGTATAAATATCTGAAAGTGTGTAAGGGACAAATACCTAGTATGAAGAACAGCTTCAAGGGGAAGGAAGTCCTCATCCTCATAAATTGTCCTTCTCTAAGATTAGCTATTTACTTTGAGAAACTCTGAGGTGAATTAGTTTTCCTAGAACCCTAGTACTTGTATCTGGTTATCACGTTATCCAAACTAAAATCAGAAATTAAAAATTTAAAAAACAATTTAAGAAGATAAAGGATTCTTTTCTCAAGGCATACAGAGCACTGTGTAAAGGCATGAGTTTTTTTTTTCCCCCCTTTGTATTTGGATTTTAAATATTGAAATGTAAAAAAAAAAAAAAAAAAAAAGTTGAATCTAGAAAAATGTGAAACTATTATAAAGTTGCATGGGATGGGATGAAATTTCTTATTTTATGAAAATTATAACCCTATGAGCTAGGATTATCCCCCAAGTCACTGAATATACTATATTTTTCTATATTGTTGAAATGCCCTTTCCTGGACTGTTGTTTTCTACACTACCTCACTTTCTAAATGAAAAGTTTTACCTATCGTCACCTTGCTCAAATGCTTCACTCTACGAGCTTTCACCTGTAATTCTATAGTATTTATGCACTTACCTCATTCACAACATCATATTAGAATTATATTACATTCTGCATACCTGGAGGGTAGGGATTGTCACAGAACTTGTAACTGTCACAACTTATCAGATATAGCTGTTCTACAGATAGGTGGTGGATAAATAAGACGAAACATACTTACTGTTTTTTTCTTAATGTTGCCCCAGGCAATGCCACCATTACTTTTATGATTTTTTTGCATACGAAAAACATACTTATTGCAGTCATCCCTGTTTGAATACAAAATAATGTTAAGTCAATATTAACTATCATACTTTTATCCATAGGTTGAACAGCAGTTGACAAAAATCTATTTAAATCTTTAAAAAGATTTTCTTGTCTACTTGAAAGGTGACAATGGTGTGCCTATGGAAATGGACAAAATGCTTCAAGCATTTAAAAGGCAACAATGAATATGAATACTTGAATTTTATAGTTGATCACTCTAAGGATATGCCTTCCTGGTGATAAAATGATTAATTTATGTATTCCCATTGTAGTTTTCAATCCATTTTAGCAAGCCTTTTATTTCTCCATAATTATACTTTTTCTTGTATTCCCTGTACTACCTATGAAGGTTTTAATTTTTTTCTACTGTTTTATCTTCTCTCCTGCTCATTGTTAGCAAAGATGACTCACTCACAATTTACATATGAAAACCAAAGCCAAACCTAATGGTTGTTTCCAAATCCCCATCATACAATTTCTACTCCCACTTAGGATAGCCAATAAATACCAGCTGAACAACAATTCTCATCTTCTCCCCTGGCCACAAGATTTTATATGATGCTCCATTATCCTCTCTCCTTCATGACTATTTGGGAGCAAACTCAAAGGTATGATATGCAAAACTGAAAATATGTGATTGTGCCTGGCACGGTGGCGCATGCCTATAATCCTAGCAACTTGGGAGGTGGAGGCAGAAGGACAGCAAGTTCAAGACCAGAGGCAGTCTGCGTAATTTAGCGAGACCTTGTTTCAAAAAGTAAAAAAATGGGCTGAGGGTGCAGCTCAGTGGTGCAGCACTTGCAGAGCATGCAAGCTCAAGGCCCTGGGTTCAACCCCCAGTAGCGCAAAAAAAAAAAAAAAAGTCTGATTGTATCAGGTTGCTTGATCACGACTACTACTGTACAGCCACTGAATAAACCTAGCCAGTTTTTAGGATCAGTACTTCATAAGTCTGCTGTCAAAGAGATCTCTTTATACAACAAAGAAATGTTTTTCACATTTGAAGTTATAAAAGTGTTTCATTATTTAATAATTGTTTCATTATTATAAAAAGTAGGTAGGTCAGCTAATGGAACTGATAAAGCCAAGAGATAGTGAAGAGGCATGGGAAACAATTTTCTCAAAGTAAGAAAAAATTGGGGGAAAACAGTTTCATGACATAAGTGAATCTATCATGTATGTGCTCTGTAAGAAGAAAGTCATAATTTTCTTAATTGTTAAAGTGATATATTAAGAAAATACCCTCCTCCCAAACTGATCAAAAAGTTTCTTATCTCTTATGAATTCATATTAAGATCACTCTTGGCCTTATTTCCTTTCTTTTCTTTTTTCTGTTATTTTTTTAAGACAGAGTTTCACTATGTTGCCCAGGCTGACCTCAAACTCAAGATCCTCCTGCCTCACAGGTGTGCAATAAACACCAGATCTGGTTTATTGGATTAACTGGGTTTTATTTATATTTATTTGTTTGTTTGCTTGCTTGTTTATTTATTTTTGTGGTACTGCTAGGTTGAATGCAGGGCCTTGCATTTGTGTGCTTTGCAAACTTGCTATCACTGAGCTGCACCCTAACCCATTCTTTAATTTTTTATTTTGAGACTGAGAGAAGGCCTCCCTAAGTTATACAGGCTGCCTCTGGTCTCGAATTTGGGATCATCCTGCCTCTGCCTCCCAAATCACTGGGATTACAGGTGTAAGCCACCACATCCATCCTTTGGCTTAACTTTTAGATATTATTCCATGTTGGCAGGGTAGCACATGCCTATAACCACAGCACTTTGGAGGCTAAGGCAGGAGAATTGCAAGTTTGAGGCCACCTGGGCTACATATGGATACCCTGTCTCAAAATAAAATAAAATTAAAATGTACATCCACTGAACATTATCCCATACCATTAAAAACTATTAAAACTTGTTGCATACTATTCTGTTATATGGACAAACATTTCATAACCTGTTTCCTTATTTGTATACTTGGAGACAATTTTCCAATTTTCAGTATTATGTTTTGTGATAAATACCTTTTTTCATAAAAATATAAATACATGTTTGTCCAAATCTCTTATTTCCTTAGAAGTAAGTAAAAGAATTTGTACTTTAAGGCTTTTGATGATTTGGTGCCTAAGTGTTTATCAAAAATTTTGTCTTAAATTATACTCTTAGAATACTTTGACCTGTAGTAAATACTAAAACAAAATAAACAAAAAATAATTTGTAGATTTCAGAGGGAAATTTATTTTTCTCCAGGAAGTGCACATTAAAATCTTACAAAACTTCATGAGAATATTGAGAAGTTTTTTCTCAGTTATTATTTGGATTCTGCCTTTCACATTATGGAAGTTGCTTTTATTCTAAGATCAGCACTAGCCTCTTAATTGCCAAATGGAATAGATTATTTTCAGGTCTCATTCACCACTTTCTGTCTTTTCTCTGACATCTGACTGTTGGCCAATCCTATTTGTTTGTTTCTTTATATCTCAAGTCATTCCTATATTCACATTGCTCAAAATTCAAGTCTCTGTATCATTCATCCCTAGGTCTGTTAGTTCCTCTCCCTAAAGATCACCAATTGTTCAAGTTCTTATGTACCTAATAAAATCAGTTATGTAGGTGCATGTATATAAAGTATTATACATCGAGGCATGGTGCTACATGCCTCTCATCTCAGCAATCAGGACCTGAGGCAGGAGGAACAAGACTTCAACGTCAGCCTCGGCTATATGGCAAGATCCTATCTCCAGAAAAAATAAAATAAAAACCCAAAACAGTAACAACAAAAATCCAAGTATAGACATATATAAGCATACACACACCTATATCCCTTTTATTTAAACAAACACAACATTATTTACTGCATCTAGCTTTTTTCACTGAATAGATCTTGGACATTTTACTATAATAGTAATAAAAATATTTCCTCATTAATTTCTGTGATTTATATATATTATGCAATACATATCAGAATGCTATAGATGGACATTTGAGTTTTGCCACTATAAACATTATGTCCTGAATCCATTTGAACTGTTTACCTGTCATGGCCCCTTTTTTTTGTAGGGTATGGGGGTTGAACCTAGGGCATTGCATGTATTTTCCCAATGCTTTGTCCTGGGCTTCATCCCCAGCCCATTTTTTATTTTAAGCCAGGGTCTCACTAAGTTATGCACGTTGCCTCTGCCTCCTGAGTTGCTGGGAGTATAGGTGTGCTACACTGTGTTTGGCTCTCATGGTCATTTTGACTTTGGGAAAAAATTCAGAATTCATATGGTGCCTGATCTGATGAATAATGTGATGAGTACACATAATGTTTTTGACAGAAATTGTCATACCGGAAGTGATGTGTGACATGAGGGAGGATAAAACTAAAGACACTCATGAAAGAGGACTCCCAGAGCTGGGCACAGTGGCTCACACCTGTAATCCCAGCAACTTGGGAAGTGGAGGCAGGAGGATTGTGAATTCAAGGCCAGAGGCAGCCTGTATAACTTAGCAAGACCCTGACTCAAGATAAAAAATAAAATACGAGCAGCTGGGGGTCCAGCCCAGTGGCAGAGCACTTGCAAAGTATGTGCAAGGCCCTGGGTTCAACTCCCAAGAACTGTGGGTGGGTGGGGGAGGGCTCCTAGAAAATGGCAAGAACAATGATGGGGTAAGTATGCTCGAAGCTAAGAAGAGTACTTTCAGGGGAATTAATTGCAATGTGTCTTTTAATGTATTATTTTTAAATTTAAATGTTCAACATATCTTTGATCACACCTCATATATAACCCTAGAAGGAGGATTCCTGGGTCAAAGGGCATGTATTTTTATGTTGACAGATCCCGACAAATTGTTGCTATGAGAGAGAGTACTGATTTACCTTTTCCCTAATAATGCATGAAAAAGGCTTCTGGAGGCTAAATATATTAGAGAAATTTGCATTTTGCCTGTGATGAGTTGCATTACAATTCTCAGATTGTCTTTCAATTGTTTATGATGGGTGGCACCAGGTAAAACTTATAAAATTATTAGTTTTTTCATTAGTGGCTTCTGGGTTTTGCATCACATTAAAAAGACCATGATCTAAGATTATGATTCTCCAAAGTTTCTTTAGTTTTTTAATACTCTAATTGTTTACATGTAAAACTAATGCATTTGGAATTAATCCTAATGCAAAATGTTAGCTATATCCTAACATTATTTATTGAATATCATTCCTAAGTTATTGAAATTTGTCCATTCTTAACTTTTAAGAACTATTCATTCCTAATTTTTTAAAAATAATAACTTCCCAGTACTGCATCTATGTTTCTCAATTCACAAAATGCTTAAATGTTTCTCAATATATTGATATAGAAAATTAACACATCACATGCATATTTACCTTTTTATGGAAGCTAGCATGCCAGGACTGAAATGCTGACATTGAGGAGTATTTGCCAGTGGAAAGATAACTGATGATGGAGTTGCTGGATTTTTGTCCACACTTTGTATAAAATCATCATCTTGACTGTACTGGAAACTTGGCAACTATAAAAACAAATATTTTCAGAAGGCACTCATAAAAATGAATTTTGTCATTATCACACAGTGATTTTTGGTGGAACAGCAGAAAGATGACATAGCCTTATTCATTCACTAAAGAAACAATTTTCTTAGCTGGATTCAGTGGTGCATGCCTACAATCCCAGCATGTGGTGGGAGGCTAAGGCAGGACAATATTAAATTCAAGGTTGTTGTTGTTGTTAGGTGCCGTCCAATAGGTGTCAAACTCAAAGTGATCCTACGTACAAGAGGCGAAACACTACTGTCAGCGCTTCTCTGCTATTCATAGGTTTTTCAATGGTGGATTGATTTTTGGGAGTGGGTTCCTGGGTCCTTCTCCCAGTCTACAGTATCTGGTGTTCCCTGGGGGTCTCCCATTTAAGTACAAACCAGGTCCAACCCTGCCTAGCTTCCGAGATCTGACGGGATCAGAAGCCACAGTGCTACAGCTGCAGGCCAATTCAAGGTTAGCCTAGGCTAAATGGTGAGACCTTGTTTCAAAAAAAGAACAACCCCTTCAATTTTCTCTTCTGCAAAAAGGAGAAAACAACACCTATTCATAAATGCTGTGTGGATCAGAAGTAGGCAAATATTTTCTGTAAAAGTCAAATAGTAAATATTTTACAATTTGAAGTAGATAGTCTATCCCAATTGCTCAAACCTGTCATTGTAGTATGAAAGCTGCAGCAGACACTATGCGAACAAATGGGCGTGGCTGTGTTTGAATAAACTTGTTTACAAAAACAGATGATCAGGTAGATTTGGTCCACAGAGTACTGAGAGAACCAAACAAAACCACAATTTATTTACTATTAAGTTGGCACTTAGTAGGAATTCAAGTAGTAGTAAACTTTTGTGCATATGTATTTCTAATAAATAATTCAATCCATAAGATTTTACTTACCTTATAGTAAAACCATAGAAAAAGTGGCCATGCAGGGTGGTGCATGCCTGTAATCCCAGTATCTGGGAGGCTGAGAGTTTGAGAACACACAGGAAAACCCTGTCTCAAATAAACAAAAAGAAAAAGAAAAAAGAAAAAAAAAGAAAAATATCATAGAGGAAGCTAATGACACAGAAAATGTTTAATTTAGTGCTTTTGATTTTTTTTTTCTTTTTTTTGGAAACAGGGTCTTGCTATATAGCCAAGACTGGCGTTAAACTCCCAATTCTCAGCCTCCTAGTGCTGGGATTACAGGTATGTGTTACCATGCCTGGACTTCAAGTTCTATTTTTTATCTGTTTTTTATATTATTGCATTAAGGCCCAAACATACACACTGAAGTGCCAAAAATATGCATACGCTCAGGAGTGCCAGAAAATGTATACAAATTTAAAGAGATGTTATCTATGTATTACTTTTCAAAGTTGAGTTACAGTAGTAGTATATGTTTGCTCAAAGGATGTTAATCAAATGAATGCAAGCATTACCATAAGACAGGCAGGTCAAAGAAAATGGAGGAAGTATGGTTGGTCAAGAGGTGCAAGACCATTCTGAAGTGGTATTTAAGATTTGAGAATGTTGTGGAAGTATGACAATAGAGGTATGAATATGCAACTGTATCTCTGACATGCGACTGCACACATTTGTGGTAAGTCTAAGATGCACAGTACTGTATATGATGTATACAAGGGAAGATCCAAGAGGCCTTTCACAGCAACAGTGCTGCTGCTGCTTCTGTGGTAACCACTTGGAGCACCTCTTGTAATCGGAGAAATCAAACATGACATGTATTTATCCTTTTATTATCAGTACATATTGAGTATTACAATTTTCATAGCTTTTTCCTTTCTTAAAATGTGTATACACTTTTTTGGCATCCTCTGTATTTAAAAGACTACATGATGGTGGAATAAGATAAAGGGTACAACTCCTGAATGATTAGTGTTGTGAAGGGAACACATTACAGGACTCAGACAGCTGCCTTAAAATACCTTCTTTTTTTCTTTCTTTCTTTCCTTTGCGGTACTGGGGATTGAACCCAGGGCCTCGCGCTTGCATGCTCTGCAAGTGCTGGACCACTGATCTGCACCACCAGCCCATTTTTTCACTTTTTGAGACAGGGTCTCGCTAAGTTACGCAGAATGCCTCTAGTCTCAAACTTGTGATCCTCCTGCCTCCGCCTCTGGAGCCACTGGGATTATAGGCATGTCCCACCGCGCCCAGGCCCAAAATACCTTCTACAACTGATGTAAACATAAGGAAGCCAAAATAATGTTACTAAACTCTGTCAAGCACTGGGTAGCCTTTTTGAATTGAAGATGATTAAGAAATTGTTAGCTGAAAAATTACTCAAGTCTAACTAACTTGTTGGGACTGGGATTTAGCTCAGTTGGTAGAGCGCTGTGCTGCACTCTCAGAGGTCCTGAGTTCAATTCCCAGCACTGCAAAAATGGGAGAAGGACCTGGCAATCCACTCCCAAGGCAATCCTAAAACAGTCTGCCATTGAAAACCCTATGAGGGTTGCTATGAGTCGGATACCGACTCGATGGCACACAACAACAACAACAACTAACTTGTTAAAAAAATTTTTTTTGTGGTACTTTCAAGTTTAACCTAGGGCCTTACATATACTTTACAAGTGCTTTATTACTTCGCTGAACCCTCAGTCCATTTTATTTTTTGAGACAGGATCTCAATAAGTTACACAGTCTACCTCTGGCCCTGAGCTTGTGATCCTCTTGCCTTTGCCTCCTGAGCTGCATACACCACCATACCTGGATAAACTCTTTTAATTTTTACATTATACAATTTAGTTGCCAACATCCAGATATTTGTGCATTACTTGACTAATAAATTACTTTAATCTTAGTATACTTAACATTTAGAGCCTAGAAAGTCTTAAATTTGCACTTAATGTGTATACTACATTTCACTGTGTTTATGAAAAACATTTATAGGGTAGATTATTTCCTTTTTTGCTATAAACTTGCAATAAATATCTTTGCAAAGATTTTGGGCTTTTGAATTTTTTAGGATGAACTCTCAAGAACATAGTCATTTTGGCTTTTGTAATATATTGCCATAATGCTTACTACAAGATATGATTCAACTGATACATCCAATCATGTATGCATCAATACCATACTTGCTTTTTGTAGTATGGATATTTTATATTTTTAAAAAGAGATTCTGTAATTTAGAAGGTATACGTATAATTTATTTTCTGTGATTACTAGCTAAAACGACCACTTCAAACTTCAAGTGTTTCCTCAGGTTTTTAAATTTCTTCTCTCCCTCTTTCTATGATCTTGATATATTGTACTGTTCCAGTAATTTTTGACTCAATGATATTTATGTTGTTAGGTGCTGCCGAGTTAGGTCCAACTCATACAGGTCCTATATACAACAAATGAAACACTACCCGACACTGTGCCATGCCCAGCATTATTGTTAATGCTTTTCTGCTATTCATAGGGTTTTCAATGATGGTTATTTCAGGAGTGGGGTACCATGTCCCTCTCCCAACCCTATAACACCTGGTACTCCCAGGTGGTCTCCCATCCAAGTACTAACCAGGCCTAACTCTGCTTAGCCTCCAAAATCTGATGAGATTGGTCATCAGGGTGGTATGGCTGTAAGATATATACATATACACACACACACACATATATATATATGGCTTTGTTGTGTTTTTTGCAAATATTTTATTCCAATCACTTAGGTTTCTACTTATGCTCCTTTTTATACAACAAAAGGTAAGTTTTAAACTTTTGAAATCTCTCAATTTAGTGCTTATGTTATTTAATTCCTCCTAACATATGCCTGGGATTTAGCTCAGTGGGTAGAGCGCTGCGCTGCAGTCTCTGAGGCCCAGAGTTCAATTCCCAGCACCGCAAAAATGGGAGAAGGGCCTGGCAATCCACTCCCAAGGCAATCCTGAAGCACTCAGCCATTGAAAACCCTATGAGGGTCGCTATGAGTCGGATACCGACTTGATGGCACCTAACAACAACAACAACAACAACAATTTGCTATATGCCTGCAGCCATTGCCGTGTGGTGTCTGATCCCGTCAGATCTTGGAAGCTAAGCAGGGTCGGGCCTGGTTAGTACTTGGATGGGAGACTGCCTGGGAACACCAGGTGCTGCAGGCTTGGGAGTAGAACCTGGCAACCCACTCTCAAAAAATCATTCTGCCATTGAAAGCCCTATGAATAGCAGAAAAGCACTGACAATCGAGTCTTTCCTGTTGTACATAGGGTCGCTATGAGTCGGATACCGGCTCGAGGGCATTTGTTATATGGGCTGGGATTTAGCTCAGTTGGTGAAGTGCTGCTCTGCAGTCTCTGAGGTCCCAAGTTCGACTTCCAGCACTGCAGAAATGGGAGAAGGACGTGGCAATCTACTCCCGACGCAACCCTGAAACAATCAGCCACTGAAAACCCTATAAGGCTCACTATGAGTTGGACATGACTCCACGGCACCTAACAACAACAATTTGCTATATAGTCTGTTATCACCCTTTTAAAAAATTTGCTTAATAGTATATTAAATTTATTTTTAGTTGAAAATATTTATACTTATGTGGTACTGTTATAATTTGATACATGCATATAATGTGTAATGACCTAATCACAGTAATTATACTATGTGCTGAGAACCTTTCAACTCTTCTCCTCAAGTTATTTGAAATGCATAATTTTTTTAAAAAATATTTGCCTTATTACACTAAATAACACTAGAAATACTTCCCTCCTCCAAATGTTTTGGTACCACTTACCTTAATTATTATCTCCTCTCCTTCCCCTTCACTTTCCTAGCCTATAGGGACCTTTAGTCTAATCTTGTTTTCTTCCTTTTTTGCCCCCAGGACTTGGGAGTTGAACCCAGG
This sequence comes from Pedetes capensis, assembly GCA_007922755.1. NCBI lineage: Eukaryota > Metazoa > Chordata > Mammalia > Rodentia > Pedetidae > Pedetes > Pedetes capensis. The sequence continues at coordinate 76,435 of VMDO01006037.1, read as the reverse complement.
GCCTCACACATACTTTGCAAGTGTTCTACTACCGGGCTGAACCCCCAACCCATTTTTTATTTTGCTAAATTACACAGGATGCCTCTGGCCTGGAACCTACGATCCTCCTGCCTCTGCTTCCCAATTCATTGGAATTACAGACATGCACCATGGGACCCTGCCTATTCTCTATTTCTATTTTTTATTTATTTTAATTATTTATTTTTTATATCTCATGAATGAGAACAAGCAGTATTTGTCTTTCAGTGCTTGGTTTACTTCACTTAAAATAACCTCCAGTTGCATCCACAATTCCACAAATGACAGGACATTGTCTTTTTTTTAACTCAGTAATATTCCATTGTGTATATATATCACAATTTCCTATGACTATTCATCCATTTATGGATACTTTTGGTTGATTCTGTGTCTTAGCTATTATGAATACTACTGCAAAAAACATGGGTGTATAGTTATTACTTTGACATGATTTCATGTCCTTTGGACATACATACCAAGCAGTGGAATTGATGGGTCATATGGTAATTCTGTTTTTTTGTTTTTTGTGCTAAGGAATAAACCCCTAGCCTCTCATTCTGTACCACTGAGCTACACACTAAGCCAATCATAGTATTCTTTTCAGAAAGGGTTGGACTATGTAGTTCGTACTAGCCTCAGACTCGATATCTTCCTGTTTGTTTCCTGTGTGCTGGGATTACATACAGGTGTGTACCACCATGCCAGGCTATTTTCTGTTTTTGGAGGAACCTCCATACTGTTTTCCACAAAGGCTCTATAAACTTACATTGCCACCAGTAGTGTATGAGTTCCTCCTTATCCGCATCTTTGCCAACATTTATTTTATGTCTTTTTTGTAACAGCCATTCTAACTAGGGAGACATGATATTTTATTATGGTTTTGATCTGCATTTCTCTGATGATTAGTGACTCTGAACACTATTTTATAATCCTGTTGGCCACTTATGTCTTCTTTTGGGAAATTCTGTTCAGATTTGGCCATTTTTAATCAAAGTTTTTATGATTTTCTTTTTGTTGTTGATTTGAGTTCTTTATATATTTTAGATATTAATCCCTTGAATTATGAATAATTTATAAAAATTTTCTCCCATCTGTAGGTTCTCTTGACTCTGTTGTTTCTATGAGATGTAGAAGTTTCTTAGTTTGATAAATTCTCTAAGTTTATTTTTGCTTTTGATGTCTGTGCTTTTGGGGTTATATCCAAAAGATCTTTGCCTATTCAGATGTCTTAAAGTGGTTTACCTATATTTTTTTCTGGGAGTTTCAGTTTCAGGTCTTACATTTAGGTCTCTGGCTCATTTTTGCATATGATAAGAGGAAAGGGTCAGCTTTCCTTCTTCTGCATATTTATATGCAGTTTTCTCAGCACTATTTGTTGAAAAGACTGTCCTTTCTCCACTAGGTGTTCTTCATACCTTTGTCAAAAATTAGCTGGCTCTAAACACATGGATTTCTGGATTTTGTATTCTATCTCATGGGTATACATGTTTGTTTTTATGCCAATATCATGATGTTTTGATTACTATGTAGTAATGTTTTTAAGTTAAGTATGGTGATGTAGCCATAGCACTGTGGCATCTGATCCCATTAGATCTTGGAAGCTAAGCAGGGTTTGGCCTGGTTAGTACTTGGATGGGAGACCACCTGGGTACACCAGGTGCTGTAGGCTTGGGAGAAGGGCCCAGCAACCCATTCCCAAAAGATAATCAGCCATTGAAAACTCTATGACTAACAGAAAAGCAGTAGCAATACTGTTTCACCTGTTGGACATAGGGTCACTATGAGTCAGACACCAACTCAATGGCATCTAACAACAACAACAACGTGGTGATGCTCCCGTTTTCTTTTCTTTTTTCTTTTTGAGGTACTGGGGAATTGAACATAGGTCCTTGTGCATACTCTGCAAGCACTCTATCATTAAGCTGCACCCCAGTTCCTTTCTTATTTTTTACCTTGAGACAGGGTCACACTAAGTTATGCAGACTGACTCTGGCTTCAAACTTGCAACTTTCCTGCCTCCACCTCTTGAGCTGGTAGGATTACAGGAATGTACCACCACATTCAGTTTGATTTCTTTTTTTTCCTTTTGAAACTGATGATTGCTTTGGCTAGTCTGTCTCTTGTAGTTCATTATGAATTTTGTGATTTTTAGAAGATTCTCTGAAGAATGCCATTGGTCTTCTAAAAGGGAATGTGCTGACTCTATAGATCAGTTTAGATAATAACAATATTTTAACAATACTAATTCTTCCAATCCATTAGCATGTTGTGATTTCTATATTTAAGTGTCCTCTATGCTTTTCTGCATCAAAATTTTCATTGTAGAGATCTTTCACTTTCTGGGTTAAATTTATTACAGTGGTTTTTATTTTTTTCTGTACTGAGAAGGTTGAACACAGGGGTTTAACACATGCTAGGTAAGTCTTCTACCACTGAGATGCACCCCTACCCCTTTATTTTTCATTTTGAAACATTCTTGGTAAGTTGTACAAGTTGTCTCTGGCCTTGAAGTTGTGATCCTCCTGCCTCAGACTCCCGAGATACTGGGATCACATGTGTGCACCACAGCTCGCTGCTTTTTGGGGGGTAGATACTGTGAAGGAGAATACTTGTTAATTTTTTTTTTCAGCCAGTTCATTATGGATATGTAAAAATGCTGTTTTATTTTGTTTGGTGTTTTGAGGCAGGGACTCACTGTGTAACCCAGGATGGCCCGAAACTTGCTATGTAGACCAGGATGACCTGCAACTTGTATCGATTCTCCTCTCTCTCCCTCCAGAGTACTGGGATTACAGGCATGTACCACCATGCCCAGATCAAATGCTGTTTTTTTATATGTTGATTTTTGTATCCTGAGATTTTACTAAATTTGCTCATCTGTTCCAATAGTTTCTGAGGGAGTCTGTACGTTTTTTTCCATGTAAAATCACTCTTGTAGCTTTCATCCTGCCTCTAGTATTCAGTACTTTATCCATGAACACTATGTGATTATTATACTTCACTGATCTCAATGTAGAAGGAATCATTTGTTACATAGGAAACTTTAAATTTTTTCTCTTTTATTCAGCAGATATTTATTAGACACAATCTCAGCCACTTTCTAGGCATTTTGAATACTTTGGTGAACAAACTGGACAAATTTCATGTCTTCTTTATACTTATACTTTAGTGAATTGGGACAATGTATTAAAAACGTAGGAAACTACATGGCATATTCTTAATGGATAAGTACTATAGAAATATACATTTATGCATATATATTTAACATATTACACTGAGGCACTAGTTGAGGAAGCTTCTGTTGTGGAAGGAGCACTTGTGAGAATGATTTTCTGGTGGCTCTTCAGGTGACAATGGTATGTGGATTAGTGGTAGCTTCTCTGGCAAAAGGAGCATGCACAGGGCTTCTGACTTATGTGAATCCTCTCATGAGCCCAAAGGTTTGTTTTGTGACTCAAGAACTTTTCTCTTATGTGAATTACCTCATGTACTTGTAAGTCTGATGCCTGATAGAAGCCTTTGTGACACTCAGTACAAACAAATGGCCTCTTATTTCTGTGTCTTTCTAGTTAGGATAAAAAGTGACAGAATTGAAAGATCTTGGGATATTCCTCATATTTGTCTATATTTTGGGTTCTATGGAATCTTTTATTGTGTCCCTCACATGTGGCATTTCCTATACTGCTCTGGTGAATAGAACAGGCTCGGGAGACGATTCTTCTGGCCTAGAGAGAAATCCTGGTTGCATCTTCACAGGGACATGTTGATAAGAGACCCTTTCTGGAAGCTAGAGCTGCCTAGATTTGCTCTTCTCGAATTGTATGGGTTCCTATAACATGTTCCTCTTCAGGCCTAGAACAGTTCCCTTTTTAGAAAATGAGTAGGAAAGATATTTGATTTCTTTGATTAGTAATACTGTCATTTACTTGAGTAGTTTTCTAGGAATTGTTGAAGCCATCTTCTTCATCTTCTATTTCCCAAAAGAGTATCTTGGGGAGTTTGGAAGGGTATACTTATATTCTCTCCTGCTGGGGTTTCTGCTGACAACTGTTTTTTTTTAAATGAACAATGACTTCTCTTTAGGACACATTCTCAGAAAGGCAGGCTTCCTGCCCCTTGGACATACATTAAGAGAGGTGGCTTCATACAATAGGGCAAGCCTTCCATTCATTTCTTTATGTCTCTACTACTTGATTCCCACTTTTCCTTCTTTCCTTTTTGTTTTCTTTTTTGAAGGTGGTACAGAGTAATAATTATGTATATACAATATGTAGTAATGAAGTTAGGATAGTTAGCCATTTTGTCTCCTTAAACATTAAAGAAAAATCTTCATATTAAACCTCTGTCAGAAGTTAAGTAGCTAAGATTTCATTCCATAGGCTCTCCTTTTACTCTTGGTTATTTTCTTTGCTCTGCAGAAGCTTTTTAATTTCATGTAGTCCCATTCTTCAATTCTTGGCACTGTTTCCTAGGCAACTGGGGTTTTACTAAGGAAGAACATGCCTATGCCTATATCTTGAAGTGTATTCCCCACCTTTTCTTCTAGTTGTTTCAGAGTTTCTGGGTTTACATTGAGATCTTTGACCTATTCTGAATTCACTTTCATTCAGGGTGAGACATATGCATCTATTTTCATTCTTCTACATATGGATATCCAGTTTTCCCAGCATCATTTACTGAGGAGACTATCTTTTTTTCCAATGTATGTTTTTAGCTCCTTTGTCAAAGATCAGATATAGCTGCATGGGTCTGTATCTAGGTATTCTATTTTGTTCTATTGATCTTCATGTCTATATTTGTGCCAGTACCAAGCTGTTTTCATTACTGTGGCCATGTAATATATTTCAAAGTCATGTTTTGTGATGCCTCCTGCAATTTTTGCTGCATTTAGTTATGCAGGGTCTTTTGTGTTTCCAAATGAATTTAAATTTTTTTTTCTATCTCCATAAAGTATATCATTGGAATTTTGATGGGGATTACACTGAATTTGTAGATTCCGTTTGGTAGCATAGCATCTTCCCCATATTAATTCTAACAATCAATGAGCAAGGGAGGTCTCTCCATCTTCTAGTGTCTTCTTTAATTTCTTTCTTTAGTGCTTTGAGGTTTTCGTTGTAGAGGTCTTTAGGTTCCTTGTTTAGATTCTTAGCCATTTTATTAGGGGGGTATTGTGACTGGGATTGTTGACTTCATTTCTTTCTTGTCCTTGTATTGGTATATGGGAACGCTACCAATTTTTGAATGTTGATTATGTATCCTGCTACTTTGGTAAAGGAGCTTATTAGCACTTAAGAGTTTTCTACTGCTTCCTAGCCTATAGCACCTGCTATTTCTAAGTGGTCTCCCATCCAAGGACTAACCAGGCCAACCCTGCTTCTGAGATCAGGTAGGATTAGGGTGCTATGGCTGCATATGTCACTTGTTATAGGCCTGTTTAAATTATTCATATCCTCTTGATTTAATTTTGGTAGGAGAGGATTTGTTGTGGTCCAATCTACATGGAATTCTGGATGCCTCTGTTGTTTCAGTTTCTATTTCTTCCCCGAGGTTTGGGAAGTTTTTGGCTATTATTAAATTGAATAGTTTTTCCATATCTCTAATTTTAGTTTTAGCTCCTTCTTGTACACCATGGATTCTAAGACTGTGTTTCCTCCTTTTGTACCATACTTCTTGGAAGTTGTGGTCATAATCCTCACTATTTTTTTTCTCCTTGTTGGCATCTAAGTGTATTTTCCCCTTGTCTTCCACCCATGATATTCTTTCTTCTGCTTGATCCATTCTGTTTGTTATTTTCTACTGTGGTTTATATTTGATTAATTGTGTTTTACAATTCCAACATTTCTATTTGATTTTTTTCAAGATCTCAATTTCTTTGTTAATTTTTTTCTTCTAAGTTAGATACTTTTTGTCAAGTGTTTGAATTGTATTCATTTGCTTAGTTGTATTGGCTTTCAAATCACTTATCATTTTTATAGGTAGACTTTTGCATTTCAAATATTTTGATATCTTTGGTTTCAGTTATTGTAGGGTTATGGTAGTTTGAGGCATTCTTGCTTTTTACTATTCCTTGTGTTTCTATGTTGGGTTTTCAGCATCAGTTAATATGGATATCTCTTCTGGTTTATTTGGGGGTCCTCTTGGTGAATAGTAACTTTTTGAGATAATGATCCCCAGTATCACTTAAAGAGGGCAAAGCAATTTGATGTGACAATAGTAATTTTGCCCTCTGTGGAGTTGCATGGCTGAGCCCTACTTCTCTTTCTCCTTACAGTGTCCACTAATAATAAACTGCTCCAGGAACAAATGAGAAATAATTTCATCCTTGCTGTGCTTCTTTGGCTGCAGCCATGAGTGAAGAATCTCCGAGTCTTTGCAATTCCTGCCTTGCATATGAGTTACTGCTGTACTAAAATGAATTGAGCTGACTACTTGAGAACTCAAGAGACCACTTTTTCCTTCTGAACAGTAAATCCTTGGGTTGGTTTAAACTCTAGATATTCTGATTCAAAATCATTTAGGGATGCTTCACATTGAAAGGAGTTTCTGAAATATGAAGCCATTCTTAGCAAAAGTTCTCAGAAAAATTCACACTTTGGCAATTCAATTTCCACTATCTTGTTGATGGATGCTTAAAAGTTATAAGCTTCTCAGTTGAACTTCAAATGCAATATTTCTAGGCTGCACACTAAACTGATAGGCAGTGGGCTTTCTGCTGTGGGTTAATCTGAAACTTTTAAAATAAAAGAGCTGAAATCCCTTTACCCTGTAATGCAGAAGATCACATGGGCCTGGGTATTGCAGTCATATTTGCACTGTTCGGTTTAGTTGGGTTTCTAAGGCTGTAGAGCCCCGTCCTAGTGTGGTGGAGGATCTGTGGGGCCTGTGGGATTGAGATACACAGGATACACAGAAGCTTTTGTCCCCTAGGGTAGTAAGAATTTTGACTGTGACTCTATGCTTAAGACAATGCCAAGCTACAGCAGTCTATGCTTTCAAAATGCACTTATCCACTGATTGTTTTGCTTAGTCTTTGTGGAACAAAAAGCAAATGCTAGGCACCTCTATTTGGCCATACTGGAATCTCCTTAAATTTTAAATGTATGTTTGGCCTATCTTTTCATTTTATATTTGCTTATACAAGTATTACCTCTAATCACTGAAGGGCAGACTCTAGAAACAAGTGAGAACAGCATGTACCTGCAGATTGCTTGGTCATGTCTGTTAAGGCTGGACATCCCACTATAACTAAATATTAGTGAAGAACACTAGTCATATGTAATAGTGAACACTATGAAAATCAATATAGATAAAAAAAAACAATATAGACTTCGTGCATTTGAGGCTTACCAGTACTCTCTGATTCTGCAAAGGTGTAGTGCTGAAAAAATCATCATGGTCCTCTTTTGGTAACTGTTCCAGAAAATCCCACATTTGTTGCTTCCTTTTAAGAGTTCCTACTTTAGCAGTTATCTTAAAAGTCTGCTTCTTATCAGCATTGCCTTTCTTACCTTAGGAATCAACAAGACATTTTGATAAGGATTTGTTCATTTATAGTAATTGCTTTATAAAGTTAAGAGCCTCTGTTATTTCAAAAGTTTCCTATATAAAAATGATTTTTTCCACATGGAAATCTGTATAGCTCACATGATACTCATTGAAAAACTACACTGAGACTAAACAGAATGAGGTTAAAAAGGTTGTTATGCTTTGAGAAAGGCTACCCCTGCATCCATTAAAGAATGCCAGATGCACGGATTGGTAAGGACACTGAATACTCTCTAAAAATTTATAAGACGTCTCTGGCATAAAACACATTTTACTAACAACCATAGACAGGAGTGTGTAATGCTGGGACTATGAAAGCTAAATATATTCTCAGTTTTCTCATAAATTACTAGTGAGCCCTAATCAAGTGGTCTCAAATTAGACCCTCAGAATAATTCAGATACTGAAGTCACTGCATCCAACTTCAGATTTCTAAGAACAAGTTGAAAGTGCAAACTATTATTCATGGAAGCAGCTACCTTGGTTAATACCTAAACAGATGATCTTTAAAGTTTTTTCTATCTTTAACATTTTAAGAAAACACCTATAACAGGATTCATGGGTAAATAGAAAATGTACTTAGTGAATGATTAAAAATCTACACTGAGCATTTACAGAAAGCTATTTATTACAAAGATTACCATTTTGGACTTTGGAATTGGCTTGCTTTTTCTTAGTGACATGTTTCTGGGATCCTTTTCCTTGGCGATCTTCCAGGTATTTACTCTGGCATTCCTTAGCAGTTCGTGAACCTACTGCCACAGCTACATGTGACCAAAAACCAGGTTTGTGCTTTGGAAGAGATGCAAAAGCACTATGGAAGACCAACAACAGTTAAAGAACAAGAAACTCAAAGCAATAAAAATAACTTCCTGAAAGCATACTACTGAGTCACTAAATTTACTAGACTGAATCATTCTAGATAACTATTTGGAAAAAATACACTATCCCTTAATCAGTAACACTCTAGTTCTTAAAAATTTTTACACATCCAATAGGTGCCTTCCCTGTATTTTGTTGTATTCCATTAAATCTGAAAAATTTTCCCATCTTTCAACATTTTTTTCTAAGTCCAACTAATCAACAATTTGATCTTTTGGGGAACTCTGTCATAACTAACTTTTACACAGTTTCACAATTCTTATTGAGCTAAATATGCCAGAAGATAAACTCTTCCTTCTTATATAGACTAGGTTATAAACTCTTTATCAGAAAGTTTGTGTTTGGAGGCAATGGGGAAAGAAGGGTAGAGGAAGGGTTAACTGACATGATCAATGCATGATATATGCACGTACAGATATATCACAGTGAATCCTATTAATTTGCATAACTAATGTGTTAATAATAATACAAGAATTTACAGGTTTAGCATCTCCTATCAAAAAGAAAAAATTTATCCTTGATTTTATTCCACCATAATTTATAGAACTCAGTATTTTAGAAAAAACATGCCTCCTTAATTAAAGGAAACAAATTGAAATTAAAAAAAAAAAGAAAGTAGTTCCCAATTCAACATATGAATGACACTCTAAAATTTCATTTGTAAATGATTTCTTGGAATCTGGTGTGTATATTTCCATCCTTCTTCTGATAAAAAGATTTTTTTATACTGTAGTTAGGATGACAGTTCAGCCAGGAAATATTTGACTCAATAATTAGTCTAAAAATGGTTCAGGTTTAATATTTTTTATATGAAATGTTGAGACCAGAAGTGTTTCAGATTTTGGATTTTGTTTGATTTTGGAGTATTTGTATGTATATTATGAGATATCTTAGGGATGGGATCCAATCTAAATAGGAAATGAAATTCACTTATATTTCATATACATCTTACATACATGGACCACAGACAATTGTTGGTATTTTGTTGTTTCTTTTGCATACCTGGGGATTGAACCCAGGGACTCACACATTCTGGACAAGCACATTCCCACTGAGCCACATGCCCCTCCAAAAGATAATTTTATACTTTTTTTTTTTTTTTTTTTTTGGTCGTACTAGGGGTTGAACTCAGGGCCTTCCACATATTTGATAAGTGCACTGCCATTAGGCTGTACTTCCAAACCATTTTTTTTTTTTAACTTTAAAACAGTTGTTGTTAGGTGCCGTCAAATTGGTTTCTGACTCATAGCAACCCTACATACAACAGACAAAACACTATTGTCAGTGCTTCTCTGCTGTTCATAGGGCTTTCAATGGCGCACTGATTTTTGGGAGTGGGTTGCTGGGTCCTTCTCCCAAGCTTACAGCACCTGGTGTTCCTAGGCCATCTCCCATCCAAGTATTAACCAGGCCCAACCCGGCTTAGCTTCCGGATACCACAGGGCTATGGCTGCAGGCTAACTTTAAGACAGTAAGTTGTGCTAAATTACACAGGCTGCCTGTGGCCTAGAACCTGCAATCCTCTTGCCTCCACCTCCCAAGTTGCTGGGATTACAGGTATATGCCACCACATCCAGCTATACAATTATTTTTAGTGCACCTATGTTTTGACTGCAACCCATCACAGGAAGTCAAGTATGGAATTTTCTACTCATGTTATTTATCAACGTACAAAAGGTTTCAGATTTTCAACCTGTAGTGTTATTTCAACTATCTCATGTCTTTATTTTAAATATTATCTTTTTGACAAAATATACAGCAGTCCTCTACATCTTTGGTGTTCCACATCCATGGGTTCAACTAAAGTATTCAAGGAAAAAAAAAGAATGTATCTTAAATGAACATATACTTTTTTCTTGCCATTATCCCCCAAACCATATAATACAGTAACTATTTACACAGCATTTAAATTCTATTAGGTATTATAAAAGCTGGGATTTAGCTCAATTGGTGGAGCACTGCTCTGCAGTCTCTTGAGGTCCTGAGTTCAATTCCCAGCACCGCAAATATGGGAGAAGGATATGGCAATCCATTCCCAAGGCAATGCTGAAACAGCCATTGAAAACTCTGTGAGGGTTGCTATGAGTCAGACACGACTCAACAGCACCTAACAACAAGGTATTATAAGTAATATATGGATGTGCTAGGTAATATGTAAATACTATGCAATTTTATATAAGGAACTTAAACATCTACAGATTTTTGTATCCATAAGAGGTCCTGGAATCAATCCCCTACAGATATGGATCCTAATTTATATTTCAACCTGGATCTCAACTTATAGCCATAGGTCTCACACAGTGGTATACTGGTAAATTTTTAATCAGCTCTCTGAACTTAAAAAGCCTTGATTTATAGTGTCTGCCAATTTTCATACAGTAAATATTCTCACTGCTGTTGATTTCACCCTACCAACCCGGTATCACTGAGTATGGTTAGAAATGTGTGTTAGCACAAAATTAGGTAGTATTTCTACCGTATAATAGATGTAAAGAATCAAACTTCAAAAGCATAGATAATAAAATATAGTAAAATAATTAAGATGCAATGAGTTTTGAGAATTACCTTTTAAAAATATTACATAATGGCAAGTTTCCATTATTTATTCTTCATTATTATTATTATTATTATTATTATTAATTATTATTATTTTGTTTCATTATGTTTTTTGAGACAGTGTCTCATAGCTCAGGCTGGCCTCAAACTTGCAATCCTTCTGCCTCGGCCTCCTGAATGCTGAGATTACAGGCATGCTTCTATGCCTGGATTATAATTTGATTTTTAGTGACTTCAACAAGTGATTTGTAAATTCCTGGGAAGTTAACAATCAGTCTTATAAATAGCTACCAATTGACTGCAGCTTACCTTCCATGCATAAAAGAAGAACAAATATTTATAGACATTAAGCACTTGTTAATGAATGCTCTCTTGCATAATCAACCATTCCACAGGTATTCTAAAATGGAGAACTAGAAAGATGTAAAGCTTACACTTATTTGTGTATGTGGCTATTCTGAAAGTCCAGGACTGTCTAAAAGATTTTTTGTTTGTTTGTTTCTGAGGTAATGGGGAGTTAAACCCAGGGCCTCAGGATTGTTTTGCAAGTACTCTACCACTGAGCTGTTCTGCAAGTGCATTTTTTACTGTGCATTTTTTACTCTGGCTTCAAACTTGCAATCCTCCTGCCTCTACCTCCTGAGTTGGTGTGATCACAGGCTTGTGCCACTGCGCCCAGCTAAAGGGACTATTTTCCATAGTAAAAATACTTAATGCATTAATAACAAAGGGTTAATTATTAACACATATCCTCTAAGTTAGCCCAGATAATTTTAAGAGGCAAATTTAAACATCTAACTTCAGTCCTACTTAAAACTTCATTATTCTTTGCATAAAGATGAAAAATCCTTATGACCTACATTGTTCCCTGACACTTATACTGCTCATCTTATACTGTTCTTCCCTGAACTTTCATGGTTTCCATCATTCTAGCCTTCTCCCATTTCTTTTCTCTTTTTCCTTTTGAGACAGGCCTCACTCTGTAGCCAAGTACTGGCTTGGAACTTGCTATGTAGATCAGGCTATCCTCGAACTTGCACTGATCCTCTTGCCTCAGCCATCTGAGTGGTGGGATCACAGGCATGAAAACCACACCTACCTTCTTTCAATATTTCTAAGTATACTTTTCCTTTTTCTATGTTCATATATGTGATTCCACGTAAAATTCACTTATCTTGAATCTTTGGCTTAAATAATTCTGATTTACCCTTCAGGTCCTAGTTCAAATATCCATCTAAGCTAGGTCAGACTGCCCTAAATATATTCTCATAAACTTCTTACAATGCTTACTACATGTGCCTACCCTCCTAGCCTATAAACATGAGAAGTACAAAGTAGTGGGCTATAATTCAGAATCACTTGAGGACCTTACAGCAAAAATGGAAGCAAGTATATAAGCAAGCAAGATAAGCAAGTGCATTATAGACTCTACACTTAATTCAGCAGGTCTGAGATAATAGCAATTTGCATTTTTCAAAAGTTCCTCGGTGATGATTTTGTTGTGCAGTGAGTATTAGAATTGCTTTTTGTTGTTCATAAGAAAGAGATATCACATCCAGTTGAACAGTAGTAATAGGTGATAATAAAGAAAGGTTTAGAAAGGAGGTGATCGGTGAGAGGTGGTTCTCCTGAGTTTTACGTATGTCCAGACCCAACTGATGCTGTGATTGTAGCCCCTCTGAGATTATAAAGGGACTTGTTGTTGTTGTTAGGTGCCGTCCAGTCAGTATCCGACTCATAGAGACCCTCATAGGGTTTTCAATGGCAGATTGTTTCGGGATTGCCTTGGGAGTGGGTTGCCACATCCTTCTCACATTTTTGCGGTGCTGGGAATCGAACTCGGGACCTCAGAGACTGCAGAGTGGCGCTCTACCAACTGAGCTAAATCCCAGCCCTATAAGGGGACTAGTAAAAGAGAAAAGAAAAAGAACTGGCTGTGTGGGGGGTCTCCTCTGTTTGTTCTGAATTTTAGAAGTCCCCTTTCCTGCTCTTCAACCCAGACCTGGAGAGCATCTATTTTAATTCTTTTTTTGCCTGAATTCCTACTTCCAGGTTTCTGGTATCCTTGAGTCTAGCCTGGGGAATGCAAGAGGAAAAACTGGAAACTCACTGCTGTTTTGGTGGTACTTAACTTTCCAGACTTCTCTAATTGACTATTATTTGCTGTCTTAAATTGACACAAACCTGCTCTATGCATTCAGACTAGGTTTTATATCTGCCCAGGACAAGAAACAGTGGTGTGTACTTATTCTACCTTATTGGGAACTAAAATCTTTGCAGTCCAGGTACTTAAAAATCTCTTTAGATGATCTCAATATACATAAAGGATGAGAAGCTTCATTATAAGGAAATGATGAGGGATACGGCTAGAAATAAAATAATAACATGGTCTGCTCTCGGTGCAGAAGAATCTTCACAAAACTGGAAGACTAGTACGAACGAAATGAAGATTTTTGATCTATCAGAATCACATCCTATGTACTAAAACTAACGTGGAGATATCTGAGATAGAGTACAGACAAAATGAACAAACTACAAGGACAAGGCTACTTCAATAGTTCAGGCAAAAGGCATCAAAGTTATGAAAAGGGGTGGTGTCAAGAAAATAGGCTAAAGATAGAAAATAGGCTAAAGATATACCCTATGGAATAGCTCTTTAGCTACTAATTAGTTGTTGTTGTTGTTGTTGTTAGGTGCTGTCAAGTAGTATCTGACTCATAGTAACCCTTATAGGGTTTTCAATGGCTGATTGTTTCAGGATTGCCTTGGGAGTGGATTGCCAGGTCCTTCTCCCATTTTTGCGGTGCTGGGAATTGAACTCGGGACCTCAGAAACTGCAGAGCGGTGCTCTACCAACTGAGCTAAATCCCAGCCCACTAATTAGTAGATACATAAAAATATCAAGCGAGGTGTGGTGGCACACACCTGTAATTCCAGCACTCAGGAGGCTGAGTCAGAAGGATCAACATGAGTTCAGGGCCAGCCCAGGCTACACAGTAAGTTCCAGCCCAGCCTAAGTTATAACACAAGACTCTATCTCAAAAAATCAAAAGAATAGCCACATGGGTGCAGTGGTGTACACCTGTAATCCCAGTGACTCTGGAGGTGGAGGCAGAAGGATCACGAGTTCCAGGCCAAAGGCAGACTGCATAACTTAGCAAGACCCTGTATTAAGATTAAAAAAAAAAAGAGGAGAACTGGGGTGCAGCTCTCACATGTGGTAAAGCACTTGTAAAGTATGCATGAGTGAGGCCCTAGCTTTGGCTACCTAGTACCTAAGTAAATAAATAAACAGTAAAAGGAAAAAAGGAGGGAAAAAAGGAAAAAAATTAATAATGGCAAAGAGCTTAAATTTATTTGATGTAAGGAATTACATTTCCAGAAATAGAAATGGGCAGGCAAAGTGGCCAGAGGCATGGGAAAATAGGCTGGTTTACCAACACAAAATAAGCTTCTCAGCAGGGCGCCATGGTGCCCATTTGTAGTCCCAGGGATTCTCAAGGCAGGAGGATTGTGACTTGAAGGTCAGGGACAGCCTGTGCAACTTAGTGAGACCCTGTCTCAAAATGAAAAATAAAATGTGGATAGAGATGCAGCTCAATGGTAGAGCATTTGCCTAACATGTGAGGCCCTGTTCAACCTCACGGTACTGCAAAAATTAACATTCTCAAATTTACTATATTACATCAGACCCATAGATAAGGTTTATATAGTTATGTTCATAAGGCAAAAGTAAATACAAACCTAAATACAAGAACTCAGGGCCAGGTGTGATGGCGCATGCCTGTGATCCCAGCAACTCAGGAGTCAGATACTGGGGTCCACTCTGGCCCGGCAAAAGACCATGGAGCTTCACCTCAACACCAGTTCACTTGGGGACCAATGGGTGCGGGCAATAGCTCATCAGTGCCACCAAGAAGGACCTCGGGAGCCTTCAAGAACAAATGGGAACTTTATTAGGCTACTCCTTTGCAGGAGAGCCTAAAGACCATACAGCTGCTGGGAATTGAACTTGGGACCTCAGAGACTGCAGCACAGCACTCTACCAACTGAGCTAAATCCCAGCCCCAATACTGTGTAGCAAATTCAATTCTTATCAGACCTGACTCATCGACAACAACGGACATAATAAATCACCCAAACTCTTAAAAAACTCTATTGACATCACCATAGTGATAGTGTTTAGAAGTCATGAAATCAGCCCTTTACTAGCTGTTTTTACATCTTTAATTGCTATGTAGCCACTCTAGATAATCCAGAGTCAAATCTAATTACTTACCAATGAAGTGCCTGTAATTCCTTCTCAGTCCATTCTTCATCATGAATTGAGCTACCAGGTAAACATTCTAAGGCATACTTGTTAGTTTTATCAGATCCCATCACCTCAATAGGTGGAAACTCATTCCTAACACCAGGTTTTTGAAAAGTTTCTTTAGCAGATCTAGCTTTCTTTTGCTTGATATAAAATTCAGTTTCAGTTTCCTCAGTTTCAGATTCTGAAACCATTAGGATATCCCTTTTGGTATTGCTTATGTCTTTTCTCAGGTGAACCACTGTTTCTTTGATATTTCTTGCTCTGGTTTTCTTAATGTTAGCTTTCCTTCTAATTTCCTTTTTTGTTTCATTCTCTTCACTTGACAAATCGGAGGAGGACTGTGGATTGTAAGATGACACTGGTATTCGATTTTCAATTTTCTTCAACTTTGATAGCAATCTGGCATTTTTCTTAACATCACTGGTAACCATTTGTTCCTTTGTAGGGCTAGGAACTTTTATTTTCTGGTTGATGGTGAGTAAATCACATTCATCGCAATCTTCCTTGTTTTTACTCTTATGATCCACACTATATTCAAATGTATTTCCTAAAGTCTCTATGGACTTGAAGGGCCTTACAGTTTCATTTAAGTCTGATGCCCTTTTTTCTTGATGCTTTGGCACTGAAAAATCTGTTACTGCTTTAATAGTTGCAGAGGATAGATTATACTTCATGCATTCTTGCTCTATCACTTTTTTAGTTTTAAGTGGTGTTACTAGAATATAAGCTTCCTTCTGTTTAACAGCCATGTATTTTCTTTCTTTATCTGAGAAAAACTGTTCTTGTGAGGTTAGAATATCAACGGGTACATTTGATTCTTCAGTTCTTTCTTTAGTTTCATGTGATAAACCAAAGAACAAAATCTGAAATTAGCTATAAGCAAATTTAAGAATAGAAAAAATACTTTCACAAAATATACAATTTTTTCCACAAGTTCCATTGTGTACCATTCTGTCTTACTAATCTTCCTGAATCACAGGTCTACTCAGATCATTGCCCTTTCAATTGTAAACATACACAGTTGCTTACACAAACCTATCAAAGACTTCTCATAATCAACTGGTACACATACTACATTCTATGTCTATTAGACCACTATTGTTTCTCAAATTTGCTTTGTTCTTAACTTTCATTAATGTTGTCCATTCTCCTTAAAGTTTCCTTCACTCAACTACAGACCAAATCACTACCTACTTTGATTTTATTCTCTAACCCACTTAACTCCACAAACTGTCATGACTCCCTAAATTAAATAAAAGGTATTCTTCCTTTATGTTTCCACAGTACTTTCAAATAATGCCATGCTTGAAAATGTGTCCTATATTATAATTACACTTATCTTTTAATTAGGTTAGGACAGAAATCATTAATAGTAAGAACTTTATTCTCAAGTTTGAATGTTTTTTGCTGATGTTAATACAGACTTTCATGTACACAGTAAACAGTAAACAAATATTTGTTTTATCAGATCCCTGAAGATAAAATATTTAGCAAATGTAAGAAACTCACTAGGGTCACCAAAACTTTACTAGGCATGATGTAAAAGTTGTACTAGTTAAGGATGGAATTAGGAAAACATGGAACTCCATCTATATGGCTCTATCCTCATCCCCCATGGTAGCCACAGAGACACACCTTTGCTGAATCTCCCTACACTCCATGAATTACCATGGGAAAGTAAGTGAAACTGAACAACTTGAGAATCCTTATTCTGTTTCTTTCTTTCTTTCTTTTTAACTTTTTGAGATAAGGTCTTGCTAAATTACGTAGACTGCCTCTGGTCTCAAACTTGTAATCCTCCTGCCTCTGCCTCCTGAGTCACTGAGATTACAGGTGTGTGCTACTGCACCCAGCGGTGAGAATCCTTATCATATCATGTCACTAACTAAAGAAAGTGAGCGCAGTTCTCTAATTTAAAATTTAAGAAACCAAAAGCCAAAGTAACTGAAATTCTAACTTTAAACTACTTAATTATAATTGTAAATACATATAAACTGTAAATTATCACACCAATCATTATCTAGTGACATACTGCAACTACCTATATATATTATATATCATTGTTTACAAGATGAGCAACAAAATGGAAGACTAACAGATAATACTCAAAACCTCTTAATTATAATTTATGGAAAAGTGATGCTAATTGAAAACCACCTAAAAAACTTCTATAAGATTTTTCACAGGTACGAATTATGAGGAAAGTATTCCTTCTAATCCTTCGTGTACATCCACTTCTCCGGTCACTTATAAATGATCTTCATTTTCACTTGTTTTCAGTTATAAGAAAAAAAAGTATTAGACTAATGGATTTAACCCTTTTGAGACTAACAAGACAATATATCCCAATGTAATCTGCACACATACTTTTTCATTTATTTCTTGTTTTCCCTTCCTTCCTCCCTTCTTTCCTTCCTTCCTTCCTCTTTGTGGCACTCGGGGATTGAATCCAGGGCCGCACATATGCTTTCCAAACACTCTACCACTGAGCTGTACCCCAGCCCATTTTTTATGTTTTGTTCTGAGACAGTCTCATATTATGCAGGCTGCCTCTGGCCTCAAACTTGTAATCTTCTTGTCTCCGCTTCCCAAACTTGCAATCCTCCTGCCTCGGCCTCCTGAGTCACTGGGGTTACAGGCATGTACCACGAGCTCTAGTTTTCTGATAACCATCATCCCACAACCAAAACCCAAATTTGATTATTTAAAAAAATATGGCTATATTATATATCATTCAATATATTTAGATTAACAGAAAAAAATGTATTAGTAAACAAACTTATCATTCCTTTTGAATAAAAAAAAATCCTGAAACTCAACATGAACTCTTAACCTTGCCAATATTTAGAGAGAAGGAACTTTAAATTTTGGTACACATGACTTCAATTGAATCACTCTGAAAATCCACACTTAACACAAAAATAAATTATTAACATCATAAAAGGAATCAGTCTTTAAACATTCCTCTAGGCATATTTAAAGATGTATAATTTTGTGATCTAAACAAAATAATACCCACATTAAAGAAGGTAAACCTACCAGGCGTGGTGGGACATGCCTATAATCCCATTGGCTTGGGAGGCGGAGGCAGGAGGATCGCAAGTTTGAGACCAGAGGCAGTCTGCGTGACTTAGCAAGACCCTGTCTCAAAAAGTAAAAAAATGGGCTGAGGGTGCAGCTCAGTGGTCCAGCACTTGCAGAGCATGCCAAGCGCAAGGCCCTGGTTCAACCCTCAGTACCGCAAAAACAAAAAAAAGAAAAAAAAAAAAAAAGGAAAAAAAAAAAAAAAAAAAAAAAAAAAAAAAAAAAAAAAAAAAAAAAAGGAAAAAAAAAAAAAGGTAAACCTATAAATAATGTGATAAAGTAACATTTTATTATGTAAACCACTTTATGTGAAAATAACAAAACTGCTGGGCGTGGTGACCCACACCTATAATGCCAGTGATTCAGGACACAGAGGCAGGAGGATCACAAGTTCAAGGCAAGAGTCCACCTGTGTAACTTAGTGAGAACCTGTGCCAAAATAAAAAATAAAAGATGGGCTGAGGGTGCAGCCCAGTGGTAAAGCACTTGCAAAGTATGTGCAAGGCCCAGGGTTCAATACCCAAGTAACAACAACAACAACAACAAAAAAAAAAACAAGCACTTAAAAACATTACTATAGTTTGCCATTTCAGACTGGGAAATTTATGACTTCCTTTATCATATTAAAAGCATTACGAAGAGTAGCTTCCTATTTATTTTTATAAAACTATTAAAGGTATATTACCTTGCTTCTGACTTTTAATTATCCTTCTGTTCATTCCATCAAAATTTATAAATTTCTTTGGAGATAATTTTTTATATTCTTTTTTTCCAATTAATTCCTTCAAAACAAAAAGATGCTTTGTTTTTATTTTAACAACTAATTTCTAAACATGATCTCAAACATTTTCACAGCATGTATCAAGCATACAAAATTCTAGGTACTTAGAGCTCTATAAGTTGCATTAGTGGAGGCATTCAGAAATTCTTTTGCTACAGCATGAACTTTAGAAGCATCATCTGAGTACCTACTATCTACATAATTCTTTTATTGATTTAATACTATGTAGTTATCCAAGTGCTTTTATAGAAACATTACTTAAAGTGAGCTTTACTCTAAGATCCTAAAACTTGCTATTGTTGCCTGTACTTTTTCAATGAAAAATGAGGAAAATAACTATCAAGACATGTACCTATAGTTCCAAAGTTAATGAAAAGCAGTAAAAATTAAAGAAAAATTATAATGAAAATAACACTGAGAAAGTTTTTCAAAATGGAGTTATGGGACCTTCAAAGGAAAAGACTCATGCAGGAACTTTGGTTATCTTCTCATTCCAGACAGATGGAAGAGACAATTACATTGTGCCTAGAGAGTTAAGATACATAAAGACATTGGACTCTTGTTCTATGGACATTTTTAAAGAGTATATACTTTTTTATTGTTTTTTTGTGGTGCTAGAGGTCAAATCCAGGGCTTCTCTTTGACTACACAAATGTTCTACATTAAGCTATATCCCCAGCCCTATACTTTCTTTTTTTTAAATCTTGGATAGTTCACTAGCCTGTCATAACCACTGGTTCTCAAATCTATCAGCAGTTTTCTCAAAAAGTAATTTTTAGTCCCTGGGAGTAAATCAACACCATTTGCTCAATATAATCTCCTACTTTCTCAGCATTCTCTGTAACATTGATTTAGAGCTATCTGAATATGTGTTGCTTGAATTGCAATTTCTAAGAAGACAAATAAAGTCCTTTTCACTTTTGCAGTTTCTGGGTTTGGACTGATCAACAAAACTGATACTTACTGAAGAGAACTCCTGTCTTCTAATGGGTCCTGAATCTTTTCAAGTACCACATCATCCTCTAAATATCACACAGTGTATGGTAATACCTTACCTCATTAGGTAAGTCACGTCCTCCGCCATTTTGAATAGTATTATCTATTTGGTCATGTAGAAGCCTTAATGGTGGCTTATTTTGACAACTACTATAGCCATCATTTACTTCTATAGCTCGTGGACACTCACTGTGCTTATTATTCTTCAGATCTGTGAACAAAGATGGTGAGTTGAATAAATGATTACATAAAAGATGAGCTGCTTTTCAGCAGGGCATGGTAGTGCCTGCCTATAATCACAGCACCTGGGAAGCTTAGGCAGAGGGATACAAGTTTGAAGTTAGCTTGAGCAACATAAAAAAACTGTCATAAAAAATAGCACAACAACAACAACCACCATAAAAAAAATAAGGTGCTTTTTCATATTAAAGAACTTTGAAAAAATATCTCACTAATCCAATTTCAGAAATATTCAATATAACTTCATTACAATGAAAAACAATTTTGTTGTTGTTGTTGTTAGGTGCCATCCAGTGGAGTCCTAAACATAGCAACCCTGCGTACAGCAGATCTAAACACTTCTCGATCTGTGCCAGGCACACGATCTTATTTATGTTTAAGCCCATTGTTGTAGATACTGTGTCAATCCATCTGGTGGAGGGTTTTCCTTTTTTTTGCTGACCTGCCACTCTCCCAAACATGATGTCTTTCTCCAGGCATTGATCTCTCCTGACTACATGTCCAAAATATGTAATATGCAGTCTGGCCATTCTTGCTTCCAAGGAGCACTCTGGTTGTACTTCTTTTAGGACAGATTTGTTGGTTCTCTTGGCAGTCCATGGTATGTATAGTCAATAGATGTCTTCAACACCATAATTCAAAAGCATCAATTCTCCTGTCTCCCTTGTTCAATGTCCAGCTTTCACAACCATATGATGCCACTGAAAATACAATGGCATGAGTCAGGTGCACCTTCGTCTTCACTGTGACATCTTTGCTTTTCAATACTCTATAAAGAGATCTTTCGCCACAGCTTTTCCTAGAGCAATGCATCTTTTGATTTCTTGACTGCTGCTTCCACGGGTGTTGATTATAGAGCCAAGCAAAGCAAAATCTTGAACAACCTCAATCTTTTCTCCATTTATTGTGAAGTTGCATATTGGCCCAGTCGTAAGGATTTTTGTTTTGTTGATGTTTAGTTGCAACCCATATTGAAAGCTGTGATCTTTGATCTTCATCAGTAAATGTTTTAAATCTTCTTCACTTTCAGCAAGCAAGAGTGTGTCATATGCATAAAGCAGGTTATTAATGAGTCTTCCTCCAAGCCTGATGCCGTGTTCTTCCTCATAAAGTCCAGATTCTCAGATTATTTGCTTAGCATATAAATTGAAGAGATATGGTAAAACTATACAGCCCTGATGCACACCTTTCTCAACTTTAAACCAGGCTGTGTTTCCTTGTTCTATTAGAACAACTGCCTCCTGGTTCTCGTACAGATTCCTCATGAGTACAATTAGGTGCTCTGGTATTCCCATTTTCTGAAGTGTTATCCATAATTTATTATGACCCACACAGTCAAATGCCTTTGCATAGTCAATAAAACATAGATAGACATCCTGCTGATATTCTCTGCTTTTGGCTAATATCCACCTGACATCAGCAATGATGTCCGTGGTTCCTGGCCCTCTTCTAAATCCCGCCTGATTTTCCAGTAATTCCCTGTCTATATACTGCTGCAGTTGCTTTTGAATGATCTTTAGTAAAATTTTGCTTGTATGTGATATTAATGATATTGTCCAACAGTTTCCGCATTCAGTTGGATCCCCTTTTTTGGGAATAGGCACAAATATGGATCTCCTCCAATCAGTTGGCCAAGTAGCTGTTTTCCAAATCTGTTGGCATAAACATGTTAACACCTCCAGTGCTGTATCTGTTTGTTGAAACATCTCTTTTGGTATCCCGTCAATTCCTGGAGCCTTGTGTTTTGCCAGTTCTTTCAAGGTGGTTTCCACTTCATCCTTCAATACCATTGGTTCATCTTCATATGCAACCTCTTGGAATGGTTGGTCATCTACCAATTCTCTTTTCTATAATGACTTTGTGCAATCCTTCCATGTTCTTTTGATGTTTCCTGCATCATTTAACATTTTCCCTGTAGAACCTTTCACTACTGCCACTCGAGGCTTGAATTTTTTCTTCACTTCCTTGAGCTTGAGAAACACAGAGTGTGTTCTTCTCTTTTGGTTTTCTGCCTCCAGCTCTTTGCACATGTCAATATTTGTTTTCATCTTTTTGAGCTGCATTTTGAAATCTTCTGTTTAGATCCTTAACTTCATCTTGTCTTCCTTTTACTTTAGCTGCTTGATGTTCAAGGGCAAGTTCCAGTGTCTCTTTTGACATGTAATTTGGTCTTTTCTTTTTTTTTCTTGTCTTTTTAATAACCTTTGCTTTCTTCTTGAATGATATCTTTTATGTCATGCCACAACTCATCTGGTCTCTTATCATTTGTGTTTAATGCATTAAACCTATTCTTGAAGTGGTCTCTCAACTCAGGTGGGATATATTCAAGGTCATACCATGGCTCTTGTATACTTGTTCTAATTTTCTTCAGCTTTAGTTTGAACTTGCATATGAGAAGTTGATGGTCTATCCACAGTCTGCACCTGGTCTTGTTTTGACATTTTGTACAGAGTTTTTCCATCGTCTCTTTCCACATATGTAGTCAATTTGATTCCTGTATGTTCCATCTGGTGAAGTCCATGTGTATAGTCTCCATTTATGTTGTTGAAAAAATGTATTTGCAATGAAAAGGTCCTTGGTCTGACAAAATTCTGTCATGCGATCTCCAGCTTCGTTTCTGTCACAGAGACCACATTTTCCAACTACTGAGCCTTTTTCTTTGTTTCCAACCTTTGTATTCCAGTCACCAGTGATTATCAGTACATCCTGATTGCATGTTTGATCTATTTCAGATTGCAGCAGCTGGTAGAAATCTTCCCTTTCTTCATTTGTGGCCTTAATGGTGGGTGCATAAATTTGAATAATAGTCATATCAACAATTTTATTAGTCACTTTCTATTAGGTAAGGTTTTGTTTGAATCACTTTCGTTTTCTTAAAAATAAATAAAATTGAGCCATATTATTTGTAACTGTTTTGAATCTCTTTTGTCAAATAAGAGACAGAATAGTAAAATTAATTCTTTTTGTAATCCTAGCTGCACATGATCTAAATAGACAGATACATGGGAGCTGTGGCAGATGCCTGTAATCCAATTGACTGCAATCCAAGCAACTTGGGAGGCTGAGGCAGAAGGATAGTAAGTTTGAGTCCAGAGGCAGCCTGTATAACTTACCAAGATCCTGTCTCAAAATAAAGAATGGTCTAGGGGTACAGCTCAGTGGTGTACCACTCATCCATCATTCACAAGGACGTGGGTTCAATCCCCAAGTACCAAAAAAATAAATAAATAGAAAGGTTGTAACTGCTTCTTTTATAGTTTTTCATGTATATGAAATTGTTCCAGTTAATTTATTTACTCCAATATATAACTATGCTAAATCTTTCATCAAAACCAAATTTTCCTGCATTTTGTTGTTGTTAGGTGCCGTCGAGTTGGGTCTGACTCATACTGACCTTAAGTACAGCAGGAGGAAACACACCCAACATTGTCCCATGCACATAATCTTTTTGGTTTTTTTGGCGGTACTGGCTCAGGGCCTTGCACTTGCATGCTCTGTAAGTGCTGGACCACTGAGTTACATCCTCAGCCCATTTTCTTACTCTCTGAGACAGGGTCTCGCTAAGTTACGCAGACTGCCTCTGGTCTCGAACTTGCATTCCTCCTGCTTCCGCCTCCCGAGCTACCGCACCCACCCCACGCACACAATCTTTATGTTTGAGCACATTTTGGCAGTCACTGTGTTTCTTATTTTGAGTTGTTCCACATCAGCAAAAGGAGGTCCCAAAGGCTTTTACTCTGTTCTGTTTACTCTGTCATTAAGGTCAACTCTACTTTGAGGAGCCAATTCTTTCCCAGTCATTTCTTGAATGCCTTCCAGTCTGGGGGGGGGGTCTCGTTTCTTGGCACTATATTTGACAGTGCTTCTCTGCTATTCTTAGAATTTTGGGAGTGGGCTACCAGGTCCTTCTCCCTACTCTGTCCTAGTCTGGAACCTGTCCACTATGGGTGGCCTTGTTGGTATCTGAAATACAGGTGGTATAGCTTTCAGCATCATAGCAACACACAAGCCCACACAGCACAACAAGCTGACAGATGTGTGGAGGACTGTATTTTCTTACAAATCTTTAATTTACTCTTTTGTATTTAAAGGCTCAAATATTTTAGTTTATAAAATTAACTGACAATAGAGTTACAGAAAAAAGAAAAACAAGTTTTATTATGTACCTAAACATGGGAGCCACATATATTCAATATGAAACTCAAAGGAGGACTAGAGTGGTTTACATAGAGCTAAACAAAGAGAAAAGGGATTGATTGGTATTCTGGGCAGAAGGGACCCAGGGCAGGCAATGGAAGGATGCCAGAAGGATGCGCACTGTGAACAAGAATTGTGTTGCTATGTAGATAACAGCTACCTGTGGTTATCTCTGTCTTGGCTATGTACCAAACCTCTAATCTCTTATTCCTGTGAAAACATCTTTCCTAGGCAGGAGCATATCAAATAGGAAAACCTGTTCACATCCTTTATCTATTTTCTTCAGTAATGTAGATCTCCTTAATAGATGTAAATTTCTTTTACAATTGTTTGAATGATTTTCTTATGGACACTAGTAGGTAAAACAGTTCAGCAAACTTTAGTCTTTTTAATTTGTATTCCACCCCACTGGTACTTGTTTTCTAAAACATTTTACCAATCATATTTACAATTCAGCTCAAATTCCTAAAGAGTGCTGCTCTGAGTGAAGGGGGTATGGATAAGATCTAAGACAAAGATTAATAAATAACTGAAAGTGAGATATACTTTTAGGGATATTTTTTATTTAGGAGTAAAGAAGGCAACAGTAGGTGCTACAGTCCCAGGACTCTGCAATACAATGGCCTAGTAATGACAAGAAGTAATACGCCTAATTTAAGAGAAATAGATAACTTTTGGTAAAAAGGGTTGAGAAGGAACTAGAACTATGGTAAGTGAATTCTTGCCAGATCTGGACAAGCAGTCACCTGCATACGTATATTCTTTCTTTCTTTATTCTAGAAAGGATAAACAAAATTTCAAGAAGGAGGGGAGTTCAAGTGACAGGGGAAGGGAAGGGTTAAAATGAGACACATGTAAATTTATGGGCTGGGATTTAGCTCAGTTGATAGAGCGCTGTGCTGCAGTCTCTGAGGTCCCAAGTTCAATTCCCGGCACCCCAAAAATGGGAGAAGGGCCTGGCAATCCACTCCCAAGGCAATCCCGAAACAGCCATTGAAAACCCTATGAGGGTCGCTATGAGTCAGATACTGACTCTATGGCACCTAACAACAACAACAACAATAAGTTAATGCTTATACATTTTTGAAAGAGTTGGGTGGCATGTGAGGCAGATTATAGAGTTGGCAAATAGTTGACCTTTACAGTAATGGTCATTCAAGAAAACGTGTGATTTCCTCCATGAAAGGAAACTAGCCTTTTCTAATAGAGGGTAATAACATTTAGTATAAAAATACTTATGCCTTTACTACAGGTTTGGAGTAAGTGGGCATCCTAAATACTTTGGGGTCTAGAAAATTGAAAGAAAAATAATATTTTATTGATATGTTTATTCATGCTCTTTGGTATTCTGATTAACTTAAGAGGTTTATTTAATGAAATAAGCTGGATGATGACCACAAGCAGTATGCATTGTAGTCCCTTTAGTGAAAATGCAGGAATTTCAGGGCAGTATAAGACAAAAACCAAAATACTATACATATTATATGCACTAAATAGTATATAGCTTATATAAGAATTTACCACTATACCAACAGAGAAGAAAAGATTAAACATACCCAAGTTATCACAAACAAGGTCATAAGTGGTGCTGGCCTTCTCAAAGACATCTGTTTCATTTTCTTCAGCATCATTTTTCATTGATTTTTGTATGTCAGGGACAGATCTCGTAGTTTTCTGTTTTGGTCTGGGCTTTTCTCTGTTCTTTTCATCACCCCTAAAAAGAAATATATTATTTCTCCTCTAATATTCATCCTTAATATATAAAAACCTAAACCCACAAATAAACAAATGAGACCCCTTCAGGTAAAGCTTTTGTGTCTCAGAAAAGAATTATGTTTAATGTTTTTAATTCTTTGAAGCTTCCATCCTCTTTCCAGCAAAGAACTCAGTTATCATGTTACATCAACAGTCTCAAGTATAACTTAAGTTCATCCTACTCCATGCTCTTATAATTTCTATATAAGCTGATATTATAAACAAACTATGGGGTAGACCCTGCCAGTTACTTGTTTTTGTAAATAAAGTTTACGAAACATAGCCATACTGATTCATTTACATACTACCTATGGCTGTTTTTCTGCTACAAAGGCAGAGCTGAAAGGATAGAATACAGGCAACATCCACAAAAATACTATCTAGTCCTTTACAGGAAAATATCCCCAGTCCTTGTTTTAAGTTATCTATACTGTGATTAATTTCTGTATGTCCTGTCAGCTCCTTGAAAATAAGAATAAAAATCTTCTTTTCCTAGTGCTAACAAATGTCTGCTAATATCTGACACTCAAGAACTAGTGAGAATCAATGAAAGAAAAAAAGAACTTCAGAGTAGTATTTAACAGTTACATACCTCTCAAAGGATAGGTGATTGAAGAAGATTCCTTGAAATATGTCAAAAGTTTTATTTTCTTTTCAGTTTACTCAACATAACAGAAATTCTATTAAAGTGTTATTGTTTCTGAAACTCTCCTAAAGATGAAAGAGAACTTCCAAAGAAGCTTACCTGGTCCTCCCCCAAACCACCTTACACTGGTTACGTGAGTACACACATTTGTAAAGGCTCATTACATTTTATATGTAAAATAAGTGCATTTTATTGGATGTAAGTTATACCTAAATAAAGTTGATTTTTAAAAAACTTAAAAGAACACTTTACCTTAATTGTTCTAGAAAATTATCAATGTGCTCCTTCCAATTTTTTGGAAATCCAAACATAAATTTCCTTGTGAGATAATATGGATACCCTATTTAAGGATAAACAACAACAAAAATACCTAAAAGCCTAGAATTTTAAAGATATAGCATTAATTTATTAAATCAAACAACATGTACTTATCCCTTATTATGTGACATGCACTGTCATAGATACTGAAGATTCAGCAGTTAATAAAGAAGACAAAAATCTCTGACCTTATGGAACTTGCCTTGTAGTGTTTAAGAGAAAGCAAAGTAGTAAATAGAATTCTTGTTTACCAGATAGCATTGCAAGGAAGGTGGATAATGATGCTCATGGAGGGAAAGAAGGAGGAGGACAATAATTTAAATAAGGAGAGTCAGTGAAGTCTGCACTGAAATAGTGAGTAAAGTCCTGAAAAACTGAAGGAATGAGCCATGTGGAAATATGGAGCCAGAATATTAGAAGCGAGGAAAGTGAAAAGCCATGAAGCATGATACTACCTGATCTGTGGAACAGTAAGGTTAGTGTAACTAAAGTGGCATGAGGGGTTAGTGCTACAAGGCTTAAGAGATGAGTAGCAGAGGCAGTGGGGGGAACATGAGGGATTATAAGGCTTTGGTGGCATTTTATTAACCTTATTTATTTAGGGTAAAATGGAAAGATATGGAAAGATTCAATTAATAATACTCATTTACCTGCTTCTTTCATGGAAATCTGGTCTATCAATCCTTTCAATACATAAATGTTGCCTGATAAAGTCCTAAGTTCATTGTGCTTAATCCGCTCTATAATTACATTACTGTGCCAATATATGTTAGTCATGTCTCTAGGAGAAAAAAAACAGCTTAGTAAGGCCAATTTATTCATATTTTATAGTCACAATGTAACTATAAAAGGATACAAATTCATAATAGAAAGTAGTAATTTTGCACTCTAGCCACAGCAATAATTATAGTACTATTAATCTAGTTATAAAACATTTGAGGGCCAACTGTTAGAACAAAACTCAAATGCTTGACTAATGTGTCCTCAGAGGATATGCCAAGAAACTGTACTGTGGCCAAACCATCTCTGTAATATAAAATACATCAGTAGCACAGAAGCAGAAGTCTTCTCTAAATATCCTGTGCTGGCAATATTTGTAGCTTCACTTTAACTGATGTAAACTTTCAAAGAACATTTTCTGTGGCCCTCTCTCTCAATTTCTATACTGTTTGCTTTTGAGCAGAAATGTAGGGGGTTTTCTGTTTTGTTTTGTTTTTGAGATAAGGTCCTATTATGTTGCTCAGGATGGCCTTGAACTCCAGATCCTCCTGCCTCAAGCCTTCCAAATATTTAGTATTACAGGTGTGCACCACCGCACCTTAGTTCAGAAATATAGCTCAGATCCAGCTCATCTTGTGGGTTTTTTTTTACCCTCAGTACACAGCCAAATGGAAGGCAATGGGAGGTTTTTACCTTCCATTTTGGAAAGTACTAAAAAGAGGTTCCATCAAGGAAAAACAAAGTATAGTTGCAAATCTCTGACCCATAAAATCTACTCTTCATATTTCTTTAAATGAAGTTAGGAATATGAAACAAGAAAAACAAAATGTGAAGATGCATTAAGGTAAGTGTTAAACATTCTCTCATTCATCAGATAATCATAATAAACTATAAGCAAAATAAAGAAATTAAGTTCTTTTAATTTAATTGAATGGGATTAAACTTATATCTTATACCTTAATATAATATTTCTCTTCCATTCTTTTTTGCTTTATTTAACAAGCACTTAAATAATATGGTAAAGACACTGTTCCTTGTTGTTGTTGTTAGGTGCCATCGAGTCGGTATCCGACTCATAGCGACCCTCAAAGGGTTTTCAATGGCTGTTTCGGGATTGCCTTGGGAGCGGATTGCCAGGTCTTTCTCCCACTGTTCCTTAGTATTACAAATATTAACTCATTTAATTCTTAAACATACCCACAAGGCAGGTAATAAAAAGTAACTTGCCCAAGTAATACTGGTAGTAAACAGCAACAACTGACTTCCTGCAAAAGCAATCTGTGCTACATCTTGGATTTAAGGAAATGGGCATAAGGCAGGAAGATAAATAGTTGGCAACACAGATTTTATAAACATGTTTATCTTTATAAACTTTTGTAAGTACCTTAAATAGTGATACCTTATATTGTTTTATTATTAATGTTTTACCATTGAGAAGCTAGTTCTCAAAAACAGAAAATGGTGCTAAGTAGCAGAATTAGGTGAACTTCACCTAACTGATGATGCTCTCACTTTAGGGAGAACAAGAAAGTGCCAATTATATAGATGTATGGCAAAGTTTTAAATAATTTTGATACTTTTTCTGGATCAGTAATTCATATCTAGTTATCCTAATTTTGATGTGAGAATCTGGACTAAAATGCATGAAGTAAATATTAACTGATCATATATAATTAAGCAGATAGTAACAGTCCACTGCTAGTCAAATGCTTGACTAGTACCTCCAAAAAAATAAACTATTATGCAAATTTAAGCTATCACTATTTAAAAAATAATGAGAAAACAGGCAAAAATAAGACAGCTGAGCCAGGTACAGCAGCAGCTAAAATCCCTGAGACTTGGGAGGTAGAGCCAGGATTTTGAGTTTGAGGCCAGAGGCAGCTTGCATAAGTCAGCAAGACCCTGACTCAAAATAAAAAATTAAAAAATGGGCTGGGGAAGCAGCTCAGTGGTAGAACACCTGCAAAGTATGTGCAAGGCCATGAGTTCAACCCCCAAATACAGAAGTAAAAACAAAAAACAAAAAAAAAACAAAAAAATCAGAAAGCTGGTAACAAGCAATACAGTGAGTACCTGCATAGTCATTTTACTTTTTTACCTTCAGTTCATAACCTCATGAGAAAGTGTTTTGTAAGAAGATGCTATTTGTCATGCATCAGCTTTTAAGCTCTTAGTCACAACTATTTTCTTAAATTTTATTAAAAGAATATTGAAGCCAGGTGCAACATGTCTGTAATCCCAGCAACTCAGGAGGAAGGAGAATTGCAAGTTCGAGGCCAGAGGCAGCCTATATAACTTAGTGAGACCCCTGTCTCAAGATAAAATAAAAAGAGGGCTGAGGGTGTGGCTCAGTGGTGGAGTGCTTGCAAATTATGCATGAGGCCCTGAATTTAGTTCCCCAACCTGAAAAAAAAATTTTTTTTTAAGTGTTATACTTACGTCAATTTTCCTTCTACACAGATAGCAGTATTATTGTTGATGATTTTAATCATCCATTCCTGTAGGTGGAGTACCTAATCAAGCATAAAACAAATAATAACATTTCTTGAACTACTTCAGCACAAGCATTACAAAATTAACTTGAATTAGAAGAAAAAAATTTTCACCTAAGTAATCCCAATAATTCCTTACTTCTCATCTAAGAATCATCATCTATATTTAAGTAGCAATTGTTAAAACTCTTGTATTTAATATAACAGAAAATACTGAGACTGAACTAACGTTGTAGTGCATAGTTTGTCCTACAATCCAGAAGCAATTATACTTCAAATAGTCTCATATCAAGCTAGGTGCAGTGGCACATAGGAGTAATCTCAGCAACTGGGAGGTGGAGGTAGGAGGATTGCAAGTTCCAGGCCAAAGGCAGCTTGCTTGTATAACTGAGACCCTGACTCAAAATAAAAAATAAAAAAGGGGCTGGAGTGCAGCGCAGTGGTACAATGCTTGCAAGGTATATGCAAGGCCCTGGGTCCAATCCCCCAGGACTGAAAAAAAAACAAAATCATATATTAAATATCTGAATGACTAGGTAGAGGGCAGATACCAAGGTATACATTAAAATAACAAAATCCTTCAGAAGACCCAATAACTTAAGAAAAAAGGAGAGCAGTTTTGTTGTATACTTTGTCCCTAAAAAAATGAGCATTTTTTTTTGCTAAGTTGACTTCAAGTTGCATTTCAATTTTCTATATGCTAAAAGGTGACTGCTGATAGTATACATTTAATAGGATTCTATTTCAAAGCAAATATCCAAATAGCTCAGAAAGCTATTTTAGTATAAGTAAAATGCCCTCCAAACAGAAAAATTTCTATGAACATCTATGTAAAAAAATGTGTTTTACAATTAAGATTCAACTTCCTAATGAGAATAAAAGCAAAAACTCACAGAATTAATGAGTGGTCATTACCTTTAAATAAAATTATACACTTATACATAAAAATAAATTCTATAGTGATGGTTTTACATGGCAGTAGGAAAAGATGCTAAAATGGGAGCATGGTTTTTGTTACTGAATTTCTTGATTATGTTCATTTAAAATATTAGAGGAGACAGGGTATGTTGCTCAGTGGTAGAGCACTTGTGAAGCAAGTTCAGGGCCCTGGGTTCAATTCCCAGCACAAAAAACAAAAAACAAAAAACAAAACAAAACAAAATCATAGGCTAGATCTGTGAAAGGGATAGTAATAATCCTCCTTTTGTCCCCTGTTCACCACACTGGAAACTACCTGAGATATATCAAAGCATCAGTCAAGATGGAAATAATATTAAAATAAAAACATTAACAGTGTTCTATGCACCTTACATGCATTGACTCACGTCATCTTTACAACATTAAGAGGCAAATACTGTAATAATTTTATAGATAAAGAAACTGTAAAATCTAGTTAAATAATTTGCCTGGTATACAAAGCTAATTAATGATACAGATCGGTTACAAATCTGGAAATTTTGTACTATGCTGCTTGTATGAAGCATCAAAATGCACATTCATTATCTACTGAACAAATATTTATTGAGTTATATACACTGTTCTAAGCAGTGGGGATTCAATAAGAAATAAAATGGCTGCTGTCACAGAGGAAACATTGTGTGTGTTACAGGGAGGTAGAGGCAGGAGGCAAGATGGTGGTATCCAACAAACAATTATTAATATGTCATCAGGTGATGATGTTGTTAGGTGCCTTCGAGTCGATGGTCTGAGTCATAGCGACCCTACATACAACAGGTGAAACACTATTGTCAGTGTTTCTCTGCTACTCACAGGGTTTTCAATGGTGGATTGTTTTTTGGGAGTGAGTTACCAGGTCCTTCTCCCAAGCCTACAGCACCTGGTGTTCCCAGGTGGTCTCCCATCCAAGTACTAAACAGGCCTGATCCTGCTTAGCTTCTCAGATCTGGTGGGATTGGACTCCACAGTGGCATGGCTGTAAGCCAACAGATGACAGTTACTATAAAAAAAATAAGTTAAAAGCATTAGATAACTGGGATGCTTATTAAGATAGGATAGTCCAGAAAAGTCTTAGAGTAGAGATAAAGTGAGGAATGAGCCACATGGAAAACTATAAGATTTTTCTAAGAACAAGTGCAAAGGCCTTAAGTAGGCAGCATGGAAAGCACAATAACTTAAAAGGAATATACAAGAAGGAATAAGAAGTGAGGTTGGAGGTCTCACTCCAGGATTAATGATGTAAAGCCTTATAAACAGCAGTAAAGGCTTAGTGTTTACTCCTGGGATAGAAAATTACTGAAAAAGTAGAGCTGAGAGTTATAACCTATAACAGTTACAATGATAGAGCATGGAATCTACGTGGAATAGAGAGGGAAATGAAGACATGAGAATGGATGGATTAAGGCTGTCCTAGTGGGGTCAGAGTATGGTGAGGCATAGAAGAAGAGTACTGGAGAGAGAATGATCTGTAACAGGAGTTGTTAGTGAAAGAGTGGACTGCTTAAAGGTAAGAATTTGGTGCATGCATGAGTAATGACAAGATATGAGTAGTGCTAGGGTAGAGGGCTAACACAGGAGAAAGGTATTAAAGATGAAGAAATCAAGGAGGCTGACAGGTGTTAGTAGAAGTCATATTTTAGCTAAAAAAAGGTTTAAAAAGTTCATAGAACATAGATAACATATTGCTGAAGACCATAGTGTGAGTTCAAGAGAATAAAGGTAATGTTTTAAGAACTGAGAATGAGTGAGAGATTGGGTCAGAATTAAGGGATGTATAGGACTCTATAAGGATATGAGTCCTGGGAAGTTTGGACTTCTTGTGCTAAGAGGGATAAATAGTACTGCAGAAATGGAGGAATTATTACTGTGGGATCTATTAGAAGAGTTGTTACCAATTTTTTTTTGCTCAACCCACTTCACATATTGTTTTGCTTTGTTTTATTGAAAAAGGGTTTTGCTGTAGATTGGGTTGGTCTTAAATTCATGATCCTCCTGTCTTAGCCTCCTAAGTGCGAAAATTATGGGAGTGTGCTACCAAGCCCAATACTTCGTACATTTTTAAGTCAACATCAAAAACTTATCAGTCAAGCGTGATGGTGCATGCCTGTAATCCCAGCAACTTGGGAGGTGGAGGCAGGAGGATCGTGAGTTCAAGGCCAGAGGCAACCTGTGTAATTTAGTGAGACCCTGACTAAAAATAAAATGTAAAAAATGGGTTGGGGTGCAGCCTAGTGTTAGAATCCTTGCAAAAGTATGTGTGAGGCCCTGGATTCAACTTCCAAGACTGAAAAAAATAAAATAAAATTAGATAAAATAAAATTTCATCATAAGTATTTTCAAATAACACA
This sequence comes from Pedetes capensis, assembly GCA_007922755.1. Classification (NCBI taxonomy): domain Eukaryota; kingdom Metazoa; phylum Chordata; class Mammalia; order Rodentia; family Pedetidae; genus Pedetes; species Pedetes capensis. The sequence goes on along the minus strand of VMDO01006037.1, from coordinate 42,585 downwards.
AATTCCAGTGATATACTGATATAAAAACTGCAATTAATACATCATTCTTTAAAACTAAGACAGAATTTGAATACCATCTCAATTTGATAACCACCATCATCCACTTAAAAATTAAAGGGCAAACTTAATAATTAGAAATTTTGCATTGTTTCTTTCTTCTTGAACTTGCATTTTCATTACACTTCCTTCAGAGAACTTATTCTAATGTAACATAGTTTGATGCTCTGAAGTCTTGTGTGTGTGTGTGGTTCTAGGAGAGTGAACCCAAGGTGCTCTACCACTGAGTTGCACCCTCAGCCAATTTTTTATTTTTTGAGTCAGGTTCTCGCTAAGTTATGGAAGCTGACTCTAGCCTCGAATTCATGATCCTTCTGCCTGTTATCTCCAAAGTTGCTGGGATTAAAGGTGTGTGCCACCATGCTCAGCTGATGCTCTAAAGTCTTTTATTGATCACCCTACTTTACATAGAGAAAATTCTCAAATCTTTAGATGCTATAATTCCTTTCTATTTCAATTGCTAACAGTATCCCCCCAAATCAGGAGAAACAAACAAAAAGAGTAGAAATAAATCCAGTGTTCATCACTAAAAGGCGTAAGGATATTGTTGAATGCTGTACAACTAGTAACGGAGCAAGATGAAAATTAACACTTGGATGCTCTTATTTTCAGTCCATTGTTCTTTTCACTAGGTCACACCGTCACTACCATAAATAATAACAAAACATGAAATTAAGCATAATGAGAGAGCATCACAGCTCAACTTCTTGAAGAATGGGGGGTAAAAACAGAAATAAGTATCTGCTTCAAAAGTTTTTCAACCTTAGCTTGGTGAAATGGAATATGCCTCCATTCCCAATACTACGGAGGCTCAGGCAGGAGGATCGTAAGTTTAAGGATAGCCTGAACTAATGTAGTGAGAACCTGTAGCAAAAAAGTAAAACAAAACAGAACAAGTTGTCCTACCTTATTTTTTTTAACTTCATTCGTAATAGTTTGAAATATACTTGGAGGAGAAAGCTCTGAAATATTTCTTTTTGACCTCCGAGGTACTGTTATATGAAGTCTTGGGCTTGCAAGTACAATTTTACATGTATCTTTCATGGAACCCAGACGCCTATTCCTTCTGGACACTGTTTTTTCATGTTGTTCCTCAATTTCCTCTTGTGAAATTCCTTCTGTAGTCACTTCATTAACAGAAATCATTAAATGACTACTATTTTTAACAGGAATACAGTTAGTACTAAGAGTCTCAACATTAGTATTTAGGGAGTTTTTATAGGCAGAATCAATGCTTTCTAACAGAAATGTGTTCTTTTTGGATTCACTAGTTTCCACTATATTCTCTTTTGAGTAAAGAATTTGTTTAGTCGACTGAGCTCTAGCTAATGTCTTGTTTGAGACTCCTGCAGCCGAAACATATTCTTGTAATTGGTTCAGAATTGGAAGTTCTGCAAAAAATACAAAATAAAATTTAAAGAAAAGTCATATGAAATTAAAAGAGAAACAACAGTCATTTTAAAACTGTATATTGAAAAAAAGTCTTCAGATTAGGAATGCTCTACTTTCTGCCCAGTCTTTCTCTGAGTGACTCTGGCTTTTATAATTCAAGTTTTGTCAAGAGTCATTGCTTATTGTGTACACTGGGAAAATAACTACCTAGAAAATCTAACAATGCATTAAAATAACAGACCAAAAAACAAACAGGAAAAACAAAACAACAGTTTACCGTAAGTTAAATTATGCAGTTGTGTTTTCTTTTCCTTCGGGTATTGAATCTTTTGTTTGCTGAGAAGGATGTCTGATGACTCTAGAGGATCATCTTGGGCTGCGATTTTTTCTTAAAAAAAAAAAGTTGAGTTGTATTAGTCACACAAAAGGAAAAAAAAAATGCCTTTTAAAATCTGAACCTAAAGACATTTAAATCAGTAATGATCAGACCAGTCCAGTATGCTTTTGCAATATATGACACTTACATAAAAATTTCCCCTTACTATCTTCTCTTGGACTAGGGTTTAGTTCAGTTGGTAGAGTACTGTTCTGCACTCTGAGGATCTGGGTTCGATCCCCAGCACTGCAAAAATGGGAGAAGGACCTGGCAATCCACTCCTGAAGCAATTCTGAAAATAATCACCCACTGAAAACTCTGAGGGTCACTATGAGTCAGACTGACTTCATGGTACCTAACAACAACAATTTTCTTATGTCTTCCCACCAGTGTCTATAGCCATATAATGATGAGGAAGAATTTTTTAAAAGTTCTCTAAGTTGCATTTTGCCTACTCTCGACAAAAGTATACTATTACCCTTCTGTAAGCATGAGTGTCTTGGGCCATGAAACCTCCTTGTGTGAGATGCTCTAAGGCTCAGGGTGTGATCCCCAGGAACTATGAATTGGGTTTGACTCAAACCTCCTGGGAGTTGAGGGCTGTACTGGAAATCAAGGCCCAAAGTGATTGAGCACAGGCTCACCCCTGGAGATCCTGACTAAAGGGCAGATGGGATAGTTTCCCACAGTGGCCCTTAGGGTGCTGCCACAATTTGGGCATATAGTGTTAAGATTACACAGGAAGTACTACCTAGTCCTGAAAATTCTGCTTCTGCTTTTGGTTGCTATAAATTACTGAAATATCAAAGAACAGTTGAAGATTATAACTTATTCTTTAAAAATCAAAATGTTGAGACCTACTAGCAGATTCAACCATAATTTATATCCCTTTGACAATTCTTTCCTGTAGCGTGTATGTGGTGACAGGAGATTGAACCCAAGGCCTCATGCATGCTTTGCAAGAGCTGTGCCACTGAACTGCACCTACAGCCCATTTTTTAACTTATTTTTAAATTTTAAGATAGGGTTTCGCTAAATTATGCAGGCTGCCTCTGGCCTTCACCTGGCAACCCTTCTGCCTCAGCCTTCTGAGTCACTGGAATTAAAGGTATACACCAGCACACCAGGCTCAAAAATCTCCCCACCAGCCTGGCCCCTGTAGTACTTGAGGGTTGAATCCAGTGCATATTTTGCAAGTGCTTTACCATTGAGCCACACTCCAGCCCATTATTTTTTTAAAATACACTCTAGATTTTTAAAGTTTAATATTTCTTGGGGCTGGGAATGTAGCTCAGTTGTAGAGTGTTTGCTGAGCAAGTGCAAGGCCCTGGGTTCAAATCTCAGCACCTCACACATACCCACACAAAACCTTTTATTTATTTATTTTTATAGTACCAGGTAGTTTGAACCCAGGGCCTTGCATATAGTTTGAAAGCATTCTGCCACTAAGTTGCACCTCCAGCCCCTATTTAAAATTTTTTTTATCTTGAGATAGGGTCTAACTAAATTATACAGGCTACCTTTGGCCTCAAACTCAAAATCCTCCTTGCCTCAACCTCCCATGCTGCTGGGATTAGACGCATATGCCACCGTGCCTGGCTGCTTAATGTTTCTTGAATATAAAAACAAGTTCTCTTTAGACATAAAGGGTATGACAATGGACTTAAAATTTGTGCGAGTGAAGGAAAAACTTGAATTATTTTACATGCTTAATGTCAAATGTTATACTTGAAAAAATTTTGTAGTGTTTATCACTTAATAAGTATGCTACTTAGGTCTTAGAAATCTTAAAACTTTTATTATAAAGATAGGTGTGTGGTGCATATCTGTAATCCCAGCACTTAGAAGGCTGAGGCAGGTGGACTGTGAGTTTGAGGCCAGCCTGGGCTACCAAGTGATGTCCCGTCTCCAAAACTGTCCCCCGCCAAGAAAAAGCCATAAAATGACATGACTAGTTTCTATTTAACTCATTCCACTAGAATGGCAAGGTGATGTAATATAGACAAGTAGGGATGGGCACTGTGACACAGATCTGTAATCCTAGCACTTGGGAGGCTGAGGCAAGAGGACTGACAGTTTAAGGCCAGAAGCAGCCTGTGCAACTTAGTGGGAGTCTGTCTCAAGAAAAAATAAAATAAAAATAATAAAAAAGGGGGTTGGGGTGAAGCTCAGTGGCAGAACACATGCCTAGCATGTGTGAGGTCCTGGATTCAATCCTCTAGCACTGGGGGGGGAAAAAAGTAGACAAGTAGACAAGTTGATCCAATAAAACATGCTACAGAACATTCGTCATTTATTTGGTAGTCCAAGGGTCCATGCAGAGGCTACAAACAATCTCTGAAATTATATATAAAATTTTAGGGGATCAGATTCTCAAAGCAGGCAGTTATTTTTTCCTCTCAAATTTTATCTTATACATAAACCATGCTTTAATGTGCATTATTTCATTTGTTTCTTCCTATTTTTCTAGGCTACATGAGAAACAGATTGTTTTATATACTCCTCTATTACCTACACCCCAATCTTCCTTAGAAAACTCTACTTTTTGCAGACTTGGTGGCATATACCTGCAATCCCAGCACTTCTGAGTTGGAGGAAGGAGGACCACAAGTCCAAGGCCAGCTTATGCTACATAGCAAGATCATGTTAAAAAAAAAAACCCAAAACCAAAAACACTCTGTTCTCTGTGTCAGAATATGTCACTGTCTTTGAAATGCAATAAATCAACAATATACCTATAACCTATTGGGTAGTAAATGCAATAGGCTCTTTATAAGCCCCATTTGATAAGATTAAACGTACTCCTACCCACAACTTTTGCTGAAAGGATTAAATGAGAGAATACCAGGATACCAAAAAATGTATGTTGTTGTGAGATGCTGTCGAGTCAGTATCTGATTCATAGTGACACTACGTACAACAGGCGAAACACTATTGTCAGTGCTTCTGTGTTGTTCATAGGGTTTTCAATGGCGGGTTGATTTTGGGGAGCAAGTTGCCAGGTTTTTCTCCCAAGCTACAGTATCTGGTTCCCAGGCAGTCTCCCATCCAAGTACTATCCAGACCTGACCCTGCTTAGCTTCCGAGATCTGACAGGATAGGACGCCACAGGGCTGGCTACAGCTGAAGGCAAAAAAAAATGTATACACATTTTAAAAGATGTTATCTATGTACAACTTTTTGAAGTCGAATAATAGTAGCAATGTGTAGTATGATATTTGCTCAAAAGATGGTAGTAATCAAATGAATGCTAGCATCACCATACAACAGGTAGGACAAAGAAAATGGTGGAAGCATGGTTGTTACTCAAGGAGCACAAGACCATTTTGAAGTGGTATTTGAAATTCAAGAACAATGTGGAAGTACAATGACAATAGTGGTGTGAGTATGCAAAAGAACCTCCAACATGCCAAACATGCATTCCTGTTAAGTCTACAAGGCATGGTACAAAACAAACCCAAAACAAACAAAGCAACAAATGAACAAAGAAAAACAACAATAAAACCTTTAACCACACTTATTTGTTTTCCTCAGAAAGACTTATTTTGGTCACCATTGCCAACTTCTCTCATCACATTCTCTCTAGAAGTATGTTTTTACTCCTACTATTCCACCAAAATTGCCCTCATCAAAGTTACCAATAACCTCCACATTGCTAAATCCAAGGATCAAAATTCAACCTATTTGATCTATTAGCAAAATCAGACAGATGAGTCCCTCCTGTTTAAAACATTTTATTTTGGTTTCTTCAGTATAACTTTCCTGGCTTTTTTTCTTCCAGATCATCTTAGTGGCTTTCTGTTCTTTCTTCTAACTTCTAACTGTTCAAATGCCCCAGGACTCAGCCTTTGAACATTTTCTCTTTCTATACTTCCTCCTTGATAACCTTATCTAATCTCACAGCTTTAAATGCTATTGTTGTTATTGTTAGGTGCCCTCAAGTCAGGCAGATTCATAGCAAGTCTGTGTACAACAGAAGGAAACACTCCCCTGCATTGTGCCATGCCCAGCAGTTGTCAGTGCTTTTCTGCTATCCATAGGGTTTTCAATGGCAGATTGTTTCAGGATTGTGCGGGGAGTGGGCTGCCAGGTCCATCTCCAGTTTATGCCGTGCTGGGATTGAACCCAAAGCAGCACTCTACCAAGTGAGCTAAATCCCAGCCCCTAAATGCTATTAGGTGCTAATAATTCCCAAATGTACTTCTCTGACCTCCTTCAATGCCCTCAATTCCAAATCTCCCATGTGTCTGTCAGCTTGTATGCTGTGGGGGCTTGTGTATTGTTGTGATGCTGAAAACTCTGCCACCAGTATTTCACATACCAGCAGGGTCACCCATGGTGGACAAGTTTTAGATGAGCTTCCAGACAGACAGACTGGGGAAAAGGACCCAGCAGCCCACTCTCAAAACAATTAGATATTGGAAAACCTTAATGATAGGAGTAAAGCCCCTGGTACCTCCTTTTACTTATGTGGCACAACTCAAAATAAGAAGAAACAATGTCTGCAACAATGGCTCAAACATAAAAAGATTGTATTAATGGCACAGTGTCACTTGTGTCTTATTCTGTTGTATGTAGGTCACTATATGAGTTGGATCCAACTTGATGGCACCCAACAACAAATTCCAAATAATTTGTTCCAATAGATGAATTGATCTCTGCATTTAGATATATTAAAATTAATATGACAAGAAAATTAATGAGATACAAACACACCATCCCTTCTTTAGTTAGCCCTAGTTCAATTAACCACTTCAGGATGATTTTTTTAATTCAAAAAGAATGATAAATTTATTGTTTTTTCCTGTTAACATAAATAAATTAAACTATATATAATATCGGGGCTGGGATTTAGCTCAGTGGGTAGAGCACTGCGCTGCAGTCTCTGAGGCCCCGAGTTCAATTCCCAGCACTGCAAAAATGGGAGAAGGACCTGGCAATCCACTCCCAAGGCAATCCGGAAGCACTCAGCCATTGAAAACCCTATGAGGGTTGCTAAGAGATACCAACTCGACAGCACCTAACAACAACAACAACAATATATATTATCATGTACTTTTTAATTCAAATTTGAGGTTTAGTGTTGAAATGATTACCAAAATAAAAACTAAAAATAAATGAAAAAGCATCCCAAACTACACATTGGGATATAGTCTTAAAAGGGGCTGGGATTTAGCTCAGTTGGTAGAGCGCTGTGCTACAGTCTCTGAGGTCCCAAGTTCAATTCCCAGCACGGCCAAAATGGGAGAAGGACCTGGCAATCCACTCCCAAGGCAATCCCGAAACAGCCATTGAAAACCCTATGAGAGTTGCTATGAGTCAGATACCGACTCAACAGCACCTAACAACAACAACATAGTCTGGAAAAGAGTTAAATCATTCTTCTGGCTGCTCTGGCCAAAACCAAAAATCTAAAATCCAAACCAAAAAAGCCTAGAATTATCCTTTATGTCTGTTTTCTCTCTTACATTTCATACTATCTGTAAGCCAATCCTATGAGTTCTGTCAACAAAATATATCCATAATCCAATGACTTTTTTTTTTTTTTTTTTTTTGGAGCTAGGAATTCATATTGCCCAAGCTGGCCTCCCGATCCTCCTGGGGCCATCTCCCAAATACTAGGATTACAGGCATGTACCACCATGATCAGCTCCACTCACTTCTTACTTCAACCATCAACCACTGGACCAAGCCACCAATTTGGACCACGCCAATACTATCTGTCACATGTATTATTGTAGTATCTATGTCAAATCAATTGTCAGAGTGGCATTTTAAAAAAATATGTCAGATTGTGTCATTCCTCTGCTCAAAGCCCTCCAATGGCTTCTTAGTTTGCTCACAATAAAAGCCAAGCTCTAACATTTAATAAGTTCCTATGTTACCTGACTTTCTCTTATTTAACCCCTCTTTTCAGTTCTATTTATTCCATGAAAAACTAACCTCATAGCTAGTCCCTGAATCTGTGAGGCATATTCCTATTTCAGTACACTTGAATCAGCTGTTATTTGTCTGGATCATCATTCTCCACTTCCATCTACTCTGTCCTTCAATTGTTTGGACTCAAATGCCATCTTCTCATTGAAACTTATCCTGACTACTCCACTGAAAATTATAACACCCTCCAACTCTCCCCATCATCTTTATTCTGCTTTTTCTTTCTGCTTTTCTTCTACTATAAAAATTACTTTTTCTTGATTCACCTGATTGTGAGCTATGCTTACAGAGGCAGAGATTTTGGTGCATTTTGTTCATTGTGGTACCCTGAGCACCTAAAACAGTATTTGACATATTAAACACATTTAGTCAACATATAATAAAACTAATCTCTTAGTGAATTGTTACCTGATTGGAATAATTTTTTGTTTTCCTTCTCTTCACAGAGGTAGGTATGTTGTAATAGTTTTTTCTCATCTCTCTTAGGAGTGAAGATTTTATTATTTTTACTTTCCAGTGATTCCATCAAACTACTGCTTCTTGATGCTTGTTCTTGCTTATCACGCTGAACTTTTTCTTTCATTCTCTGAAATATTTTTCCTGGTGATTCATAGTTTGCTTTATTCTTTAATTCATCTTTGTTGGGTTTTATCACACTGATATCAAGACAACGGTTAGAGGTTATAGCCTCTGATAGCATGGTAGATTGAAATATATGTTTATTGTTAGAATTTGTCATTTCTAAGAGCTGATTTTTTTTATGGCCATTCAATTTTAAAGAGGAGTTCTGATATTTCACTAAATCTTTCACAGGAGTAAGTGTGCCTGAAGGAACACTGTCAAAAAAGATCGCATCAATGGGTATATTTCCTCTTTGAGAAGAAGTCCCTGAAGATGAGTGAATTCCTGGGCGTTTCAAAGGTGTTGCAATCATCTTGACAAGACAGTAGCAATGAAATTTCTCTAACAGAAAGTTCAATCAAGCACAATTTTTCAGAACAGAACTTCAGCAGGGGTCCAGAGAATCCTATAATTTAATGTAAAAGTAATCTTTATCATGCTTTGCTACAGAAAAAGTTTAAAATTTTATGGTTTCTCATAACATTACACCATTTAAAAGGTTTAATTGGTACCTAACAACACTGAATAATCTATATCTCACAAATTAAACTAAGATTATTTTGTTAAAGTCCCATTTTTATTATTTTTCAACAGATGAACAGTTTGGTCTTTACATCTTTTTTTTAAAATACAAAAAAATAGCATTAAATCGGGCAAGGTGGCACACACTGTAATCCCAGGACTCAGGATGTGAAGGCAGGAGGATCCTGAGTCCAAAACCAGAGGCAGTATAGGTAACCTGGCAGGATCCTGATTCAAAATAAAAAATTTAAAATGGGCTGGGGGAGCACTTGCAAAGTATGTGCAAGCCCCTGAATTCAACCCTCAATTACTGGGGGTGGGGGTGGAGGGGAGAAGAGCAGCAATAACCACATAATGGGCTGGGGTTTAGCTCAGTTTGTAGTGCTGCTCTGCACTCCCTGAGGATCGGGGTTTGATTCCTACCACTGCAAAAATGGGAGGCCATCCACTCCCGAAACAATTTGTCATTGAAAACCTTATGAGGATTGCTATGAGTCGGACCCACTCAGGGCACCTAACAACAACAACTAAATAATATGCCTAATAGCTCTGGGATCCAAATTTTGAATATCTGTCTTTGAATTTACTCGAGAGCTACAGGAATGTTTTCCCCTAAGGGGTTTTAATAACAAACAGGGTGAAGTTTCCTTTCTTTTGTTTTTGTTTTGATGCTGGGGATCAAACCTAGGACCTTGTACCTGCTAGGCAAGTGCTCTACCACTGAGCTATGTCCCCAGCAGTGAAATTTACTTGAGAGGTCCAATTTTATAGTTACACAAAAAGAAATGACATCTTCAGTTGGTACGATATTAGGTTATAAAGACTAAGTTTCACAAAAGTGGTTCTTCCCTTTATGCACTTAAATTTTATGGTGGCAGCTACAATGATCTACCCTAATGAAAGTTTAAAAACCTACTCAATTATTTAAATAAGTGCAAATCCTCACTTCATTATACTCTAGGATACTTCAATTACAAGATCTTAGCTGAAAACTTTCAAATAAAAAGTAAATATCATTCTAATCTTTAAAAAATGTAATGCTATTTACAATTTTTAGAAAAAATTATATATTTGAACATATAGGGCCTTAGACTTGTTTTAACTTGTTTTTTATACATAAAATTTTATTTTTCATACCTAGAAATTAAGATTCTAGGTGAGGAACAATACAGTTCCATTAAATAATTCTTGGAAAATAAGTATTTCAATCCAAGTGGCCTGCAACTTACTAGCCAAGATTTAAAGCATCTCTTTCTTCTGAATTTATAACAATTCTCGTAATTTTGGACATCATCTAAATATAAAAAGCCTATCACAGAAAATAGTTTTGCAGTAAGATTAAAAGACAAGTATCATTATCTACAGTAATTTCTGTGAAAAAGAAATAAGCAACTTAAAGATTCATATACCAAGTATATGGGGTGGCTTTTTTTGTTGTTGTTGTTAGGTCCTGGATGGCTAAACCCAGGGCCTTATGCATGTTTGGTAGGTGCTTTACCACTGAGCTACCTTCCTAGCCTTATTTATTTATTTATTTATTTATTCATTTATTTTGGGGACATAGTCTCACTATGTAGCTCGGGCTAGCCTTTTGCTCACTATGTAGCCTAGGCTGGCCTTGAACTTATGATCCTCCCACCTCAGCCTCCCAAGTGCTGAGGTTACAGGCATGCACCACCACACTTGGCTCCTTTTTTATTTTTTATCTTGAGGCAGGATCTCACTAAGTTATGTAGGCTGCCTCTGGCCTTGAACCTGTGATACTCCTGCCTCTGTCTCTTGAGTCACTGGGATGGATAGGCGTAAGCCACTATGCTTAGCCTTGGGGTAGCTTTTTAAGGAAGAAAATTAGGAACCAGATGTTAAGCCTTGTCTCATTGGCTTCAAAGAAGAGGACTTGAAGATGGCATGCCTACAAAAGAGGAGCTACAAGATGAGGAAGAGGAAGATGAACCCCATTCCCAGAAAAGCCAGGAAGACCCCAGACCTCACAAAAGATGTGTCCCTTGCAGAGCTGCTCAGGGCACTGAATCTCACCAAGGATGAGGAGCTGTTGTTCTTCCAACTGTCTCCCAACTCCCTGGCCAACCACATACTCAGGACATCAAGCCTGTCAAGATTGAGTTACAGGGCAAGTACGGGCAGATGGTGGTCATAAAGCAGGAGAAAGACCAGGAAGCCAGGATGGCAGAGAATACTTACATTTTTGCTGACCTAACAGAGGATCAGGTGGACAAATTACTCACCTGTAAGTCAGGGAAAGTGCAACTGCTACTGGGCAAGGTGACTCTGGATATGACAGTGGAAACCCTCTGCTCTTTCTTGCAGGAGATGGTGTCTGTGGGCCTTGGAGACAGTAGGAGGGGGAGATGACAGTCCTGGGACATATAAAGCACAAACTTGTATGTTTTCCCAATTTAGAATCCTTCTTAGATTACAAACACAGGTAAAATGAGAAGATGGAGAAGGATGGCAACTGTGCCCACAACCACTGCCTGCTCTAGACATTCTCTTCTTGAATCCCTGTGACCCAGAAGGGACCTACTTAGCCCACCCACACCAGCCTTTGGCAGCCATCATCCCAGTTCCCTCCCCAACTGGGGCTCATGCAGCTCCCTCTCCTGGCAGGCTATGACCTTTCCACAGCATAGATATGGATGGTACAACCTCACTGCTGAAGACTTGCCCTTGCTATTTATTTTCATATTTATGTGTTAATCTCCTTAACTGACTGTATCCTCAATCAAGTAGGGTGGTGCAAGCTCCTTCTCTTGGCAGTCCTCAGGCTGTAATGGCAGGAAAAGGGCTTCAGCTTTGGCATTTGCTCCCTCCTTCCAACCATAGAGTCTGAAACTTAAGACTCAGTCCTAGCTTGCTGGTTCCTAGTTCTGTCCTTGGACAAACTAAGCTTTCTGAGCCCTATATTCCTCAACTGCTAAAAATAAGAAAAATGCCTACCTCACAGAACTAGTGTGAGGATCAAATGGAATATTGTATATAAAAACTCCTTGCAAAGGCTAGGCATACACACACACACACACACACACACACACACACACACACATAGGAGCTCAATACATATTAGTTTCCTGAGAGAGAAAAGAAATCGACACAGAGAAGATGGACAGTAGAGATCCAACCAGCACATACATAAGTATATGCGTGGAGTCTCCAAAGAAGAACAGCAAAGCAATGGAACTAAACAAATAGTGCAAACAAATATTCCTGAAATAAAAGGCAACTTGACATACTGAGTATCAGTCAAAACTGACAAAAAATGGTCACTGCCAAAACATATACAAGTGAAGTTATAAGATGTTAAAAAATAAACAATCCATCCTCCAAAAAAATAATAATTGGCATCCCTCAAGTTGAGCAAAGAACAGAATGTCCTGAAATCAAGAATACTTGGTCTAAAAGATGAAAGTCACTAACAAGAAGTTAGCTCCTAATTACATTCTTCTCTGACTGGAGAATTCTAATTGTATGCTTCTGTTTTCATTAACTGCTTAATGATATTTGGAAAATCTATTATGAAAACTGGGGCTAGGATTTAGCTCAGTTGGTAGAGCGCTGCGCTGCAGGCCCTGAGGTCCCAAGTTCAATTCCCAGCACCGCAAAAACAGGAGAAGGACCTGGCAATCCATTCCCAAGGAAATCCTGAAACAGTCTGCCATTGAAAACCCTAAGAGGGTTGCTATGAGTCGGAAACTGACTCGACGACACCTAACAACAACAACAACATTATGAAAACTGACAAATGTTGACATACTAGGAAAAAATTGCTCTTTATTCAACATAGACTCAGGAATTGGAAAACCATCGTATGAAAGGGTGAGCTATAAACGTTTAAGCATATATAAACACTGAACTAAGCCTGAACAAGTATTACTGTGTCTATAATATTGAATGTTACTCCTCTTCCCAAAAGACATGGGAAATATTCTATGAATTTACTGCAGTAGTAATAGTAATAATTATTGTAATGGAATGGAGTGAAAATCCCAGAGCATCCTAACCAAAACTAGGAAGTGAAATTGGGAAGACAGATTTATAACAGGCAAAAAAAATGCACAAAGGGAAAAACAAAAAAACAAAAAAACATGACAAATGGCTACTATACATAATAAAGAGACCCAAGGAATTGATTTTTTAAAAGGATCAACACAGAAAATGGCCATTGGACATTAAACACAATTAACATAATATAAAAGGCCAATAAATGGGTCAAGTGGCACCTTCATTTTACTAATAAAGAGATGCAAATTAAAACATTTTATTTATCAGATCAGTAAAGATTAATTTCAAAATAAGTCTGAAGCAGTGTGGTGCACCTTTGTAATCCCAGTAACTTGAAAGGCTGAGGGAGGAGGACCTCAAGTTGGAGGCCAGAGGCAGCCTGTACAATGTAGTGAGACTGTCTCAAAGTGAAAAATCATCTAGGGGTACAGTTCAGTGGTGCAGCACTCTCCTGGCATGCATAAGGCCCTAGGTTCAATTCCCCAGTGCCATAAAAACATATTCCAGTTCTAAATTCTATTCCCCACAGAAACATCGATGTAAGAATGCAAATACATGCATAGTAATAACAGTCAATATTTACTAACTAGTATTTACTATATAATAGCATACTTTATATTTTTTTCTTTTTTTTGGCAGGGTTTCACTACATAGCCTTGACTGGCTTCAAACTTGAGATCCTCCTTCCTCTGATTCTACAGTGCTGGGATTACAGGCATAAATCCCAATTCCTGGCTATCACTATATAATCTTAATGCAACTCTTAAAAGAGTTCATGTACTGCTATTGTGCTTCGTTTGAAGATAAGGAAACAAAGGTTTAGGAGAGTTAAGTGAGGTGTCCACCACCACACTTAACAGTAAGGGAGAAAGAACAGGAACTAAGTCTACCAGACTTCAAAGCCCAAGTTCTTTAGCAACAGGCAACATCACCTACCACTACACAAGGACGTTCAGTGCAGTACTGGGGAAGTTATAAACAACCTAGATGTTCACCAACATGCGACAAAACAAATTCCACTACATCTATAAAACTGAATTCTGTGTAACATATATATATATGTATGTATGTATATATATATATATATATATATATATATGTACTAAAATGAAAAGTACCCAGAAATTATCAAAAACATTAAAAGAAAGAAACAGAATAGGGTGTATTGTTGCATTTCTATAAAACACAAACACACACATCCCTATAAGCATAAACATAGGGAAAAAAATCTGGAAGAAAGTGCATCGGGTTGTAATGTCTTTGAACGGGAGGATGAAGGGGCCTTCCATTTTCTAATAATTTGTTGCTAAGTGCCATCGAGTCAGGTCCGACAGCAACCCTATGTACAACAGAACAAAACACTACCATGCCCAGCACTATGACTGAGAGTGTTTCTCTGTTATTCACAGGGTTTTGGATGGCTGATTTTCCGGAGTGAGCTGCTGGTCCTTCTCTCGTTTTTTGTCACGCTGGAGATCGAAACCCGGGCCTCAGAGGGCGAGGAGCAAGCACTTTACCAACTGAGCGAAATCACAGTCAAATATATATACATACACACACACAAATACATAGATAAAATGTTGACAATCCGCACGTAATTTAAGTCAAGAGAAAATGTAAAGTGGAAGTTTCTATATCCCTGAGTCTTGGGACCTAAAGTGGGCACTGAGGCACATAATTTTCCTAGGCGATAATCATTCTAACCTAAGGGTTTTTTCCCCCACTAGGACTGACTTTAGAACATAGGCACTCACCACGCAAATGAATCAGTATTCTACTCTCTTGACAATTGCAGGACACACGCAACAACTGAGTGAGGAAATCTAATGCCGAAGCCAGACATCTACACAAGCCCGCGTGCACCAAGAACCGGAAAGGGCAGAGTCGCGCACGGGCGGCGGTGACCCGCGGCGGGAGGCGAGGGGAGCGGGGCAGGGAGGTCGTACCTTGGTGACGGGCCTGGCAGAGCGCGGCCGTAGCAGCCTAACTCGGTTCCGTGCTGAGGAGGCCTGGGAGGCCCAGGGCTCCGGCCCACCGCAGCCCCAGTGAGCGGCCACAACGCCCAGAGAGACGCCCTCCCGGCTGGTGAGGTTCCCTAACACCCACAACAGTTTGGGATTTCAAATCTGAAGAGCCCGCCCCCCAGCCGGGCCGGGATTGGCGCGCTCAGAAGTTGCGTCACCGTGCGCTTCACGGAGACGCCAGAAAACCGAAGGCCACGTCCCCTCGCCGGGAGGACAGCGCCGTAACCACAAGTGTTTGACCCCAAGCTGCTACAAGAAGCCGGAGAGACCCTTTCTTCACTGAGTTCGTTTTGTCGTCTTCCGGCGCGCGCCTACTCCGCGTTGGGTTTCTCCTCCCATGAAGCTCTGCGTCTTGCAGGCGGACGACCTACCCCGCGGGCGTGCTTAGCGCAACCGCAGTTACTAAGTTTGCCTCTTCCGGGCCACTGTCCTGTACAGACCTCGCTGGCGGAGTGGCGCTTCGCTGCTCTTTACAGCTCTCAGTAATAAAAGTTTGATGAGTTTGAGAGAATTTTTTTCTCATTTCGCTGCATAATTGAGGCCAGCAAAGAATATCTTGTCCTTGAAGAGTAATAGTCCGAATGAAAAATTACATACGCAATTTAATGTTTAGTTTGAGCTATTCCTGCAGGAAGTGCGATTTTTATTTTCTTGAACCTGAGCGTCTTGGCTACTGAGAGCATTTATGTCAGCAGCTGTAGGTAGCTGTAGTGCATTTTTGAGACGAGGATCCGTAAGACTGTGCCCTAGTGTAGACTGCAGCCAATTACGCTCTACTTTTAAGAAT
The DNA here is from genome assembly GCA_007922755.1 of Pedetes capensis. Classification (NCBI taxonomy): domain Eukaryota; kingdom Metazoa; phylum Chordata; class Mammalia; order Rodentia; family Pedetidae; genus Pedetes; species Pedetes capensis. The sequence continues at coordinate 26,849 of VMDO01006037.1, read as the reverse complement.
TGTAGAGCAACAAGCAGTGACTGGCTGGAACCAACATTGTGTAGGACGCTTTGTTTCAGCCTTAGAAGTGGAGTAAGGGAAGCCAGGGCAGTACCAAATATCTTCAGCCCTAAACCTCACTCAACTCCAAACCTGCACGTTCTCTCCATGAACTAAGTTACTCCTACTCCCTGTCAGATTTTGGGACAGAGAAGTTTTTTATTCTATGTTTCTTCTAAGAAAATTCCTCAGCCAGGCGTGGTGGCGCATGTCTGTAATCCTAGCGTTGTTGTTGTTGTTGTTAGGTGCCATCCAGTCAGTATCCAACTCATAGGGACCCTCATAGGGTTTTCAATGGCTGACTCTTTCGGGATTGCCTTGGGAATGGATTGCCAGGTCCTTTTCCCGTTTTTGCGGTGCTGGGAATTGAACTCAGGACCTCAGAGACTGCAGCGCAGCGCTCTACCCACTGAGCCAAATCCCAGCCCAATCCTAGCATTAGGAAGCTGAAACAGAAGGATGGAAAGTTACAGGCCAGACTGGGCTACGTAGCGAGACCCTGTCTGGAATGAAAGAAAAGGAAATTCCTCAACTTTACATTTCCCTGTTAAGATTTGAGGACATTGGACTGAAAACGTCATAGATTAAATTTTTAAGGTGACTTTTGCAATACCCTGTTCAAAATCTAGCATCTACTAAATTTGTGCACGTTAAATATTCTGAATCCAAAATATAAATTTAAATCATCCAAATGAATGCAAGTAAAGGAAGGAAAAGAAAGCAGTTGAAGATAAGGGAAAGGGAAGCAAATCCACATGGATATAATGAAGTTTCTTGCCTTTGTTAACATAATGAGAAACTGATGAAACAGGGATCTGTGTCGAGTTTTTGGATAAAGCCAAAGTTAAATTATAGGTTAAAGTGGCATGTATAAAATACACTTTGTGGGATAGAGAGACTTTGAAGAGATAGGCATTCAACTTCCAAAGCATCCCAAGTACAGGTGTAAGAAATTTCTGAGCCTGCTGATGGACACAGCCATGGCCAGCACAACCAGACACATTAGGAACCTTGAAACATCAAGGGAAAACACTTAGAATTGCAGACTTTTATTTATTTTTTAAAAAACTAGCCAGGTATGTGAAAAGTAACAAGTATCTAGCATACTCCAGAGTGAACAGCAACAATAATTTATATGTTGTTGTTAGGTGCCGTTGAGTCGGTATCCAATTCATAGTGACCCTCATAGGGTTTTCAATGGCTGACTATTTCAGGATTGCCTTGGGAGTGGATTGCCAGGCCCTTCTCCCATTTTTGCGGTGCTGGGAATTGAACTCGGGACCTCAGAGATTGCAGCGCAGTGCTCAACCCACTGAGCTAAATCCCAGCCCCATTATTTATATAAGGATGACTAATGATTTTCCAAGTGAAACTAAATAAAACTGTTTATAGATAACAAAGTACAATGAGAAGGCATAGAGGCCGAGAGACAATGTTCATCAGTGTATTGGGAAGCTAACATGCTGGCTCTGAATGGGCCCTCTGAGTTTCCTTCTACCTGGAGGTCCAAGTGTCTCCTAGCTCATAGGCAATCACTGTCCCATTGGCCTGTAACTCATGGGAACACATATTGACTCAACTAAGATCCAAAGAAAAGGTATAGGAGGAAAGTTGTGGAAACCTCACACTGTGTAAGAGTTACCACTAAGACATCTGGGACTGTTCAGCCTGGAGAAACATTCCCAGGAACATGGTAAGACCTAGCAGGACTAACTGACAATAGCATTTTTATTTGTTTATTTATTTAGGTGCCACAGATTGAACCTTGGGCCTTGCATTAAGCATGTGCTGTATCACAGATCTACATCCTCAGCCCCTATATTTTAGGGGAATTAGAAAAATGTTCTTTGTTTAAGGCCAGTAGTTCTTAATCAGGGAGTTTTGCTGCCTTAGGGGACAGTTGGCAATGTCTGAAGACATGATTGTCATAATTAGGGAGGCTACTACTCGCATCTTGTGGGTAAACACTTCTCTAAACATCCTAGAATGTACAGCATAGTTCCTCCAGGATGAAGAATTATTCAGTTTAAAATGTCAACAGTGGCAAGGTTGAGAGATCCTATCCTTGGCAGATGTCAACCTCTGAAAAAAGATGTCAGCCTTCTTTTACCCTCTAAGTGCCCTTATGTAAGGCCCAAATGTACAAACATTATTGCTCTGTATAGGCCTAGAGGAGGGAAAAAGGGAATCCACAGGGAGGTTTTCCAGGTTATGTTAGAGGAAGACCTTTCTGTGGAAAAGATTGCATAGAAGATTGCTGTGAGACAGTATGCATACAATCACATAAACACATTATAAATTGTGATAGGTGCTATGAAGATGTATCAGCTCAGATCATCCAAGAAGCTGATGGTAAGGAAGACTTAGGAGTATAAGAGATTTATTGGGGGATAACTACTTTGAAAAATTAAAGGGGAGGAGAATGGAGGAGGCCTGGTAAATCTTCAGGTCTTAATGCAGATCTGACATTTGTGAAAGGAAAGGGTGAAGGAAGCTGAACTTTAGGTGGGGTTTAAGATTACAGAGCAAACTAGAGGTGGTGGCACATTCCTGTAATCCTAACACTCAGGCGGATGAGGCAGGAGGATTTGAAGTTAGTCTGGACTGCAGAGCAAGTAGCTGCCTTCTCAAGATAGTATTCAATCCAGCAATAAAAATAAAAATAAATAAATGAAAATAAAAATTAAAACCACAAAGCATATTTAACAAAGTGTTGGGTAACCCATCAGAGGAGTCCCGCAGTGGGCATGGTACAGGTAGCAAGGGAACTTCTCTCCCGGTAATAATAGAAATAAGGCTGAGATATAGAACATGGATTCTCAGGCAGAAGGCCTTTTCTCAAGAAGGATGGGAGCAGTTGGGGGAGAGTATGTGGGGGCAGCACTGACAGACCAGTCTGCCCCCCAAATCAGAGGAAATATTAGGCCTTTTTATCTGGTTACTGGAGTGGTCCAGTGTCTGGCAATTTTCTACTAGTCATGAGGATGGTACTTTTTTTTTTTATTAAAGAAATTATTTCCTCATGGATCAGTGATCAGTTTGTCTTTGGAGACATCATGGCAGCACCCCATACCTAGTGGCGTTTCTACTTGCAAAAGGAGTAGACCAAGGAGTTAGGGATAAGGGATGAACACATTCCATACGTAGTTGATATGGACTTTTAGAGGGTAACACATGAATTAAGGGCTCAAGAACCTGTGTCTTGTCCCCATGTTATTGGAATCTAAGGTTAATACTGCTTGTACTGGACACTTGGGAGACAGAAATTGGTGGAAGAAAATAGATTTATTTAAGCTTGGCCCTGAAAAAACAGAGGAGACTTGTCTGTCTCAAATCTCCATCTTAGTGGGGAGGGGACAAGAGGTTAGGAATGTGAAGGGCTTTTATGGGACACAGAGGAGTTACAGTGAGACAATGATCAGGAAATCCCCAAACTGGATGGGAGTTTTCTAGAATGCTGTCTCTTCCTCATCTTCTTGAAAGTTGATGGAGACCTGGGACCTCAAATTCTTGAGGATAGAATCTGCATTTTCTTTTCAGACAAACATCACTTTTCTGTAAGTCAACTAATATGAGCTGAGGAGAGGAAGAAGCTTTACAGAGGCCTCTCTTTAGATTTTAAAATACTATGTGAAAGGCATGGGTCATTAAAGATTAGAGAAAGGACTAGGTAGGGAAAGTAAAAGTAACAGTTTCCACCTGTTATACCCATGAGTGTCCCTATTTTACTTCAGGTAGACATGCCCAGATCACAATAACTTCCAGGCTAAAAGCTTCTTGGGAAGAACATGGCTTTGGCTCAAAGCCTTTTTTTTCTTCTTCTTCTTTGAGAAGGGGGTCGCACTAGCCCAGGCTGGTCTGGAACTATTGATCCTCCTGTTTCTGCCTTCTGAGTGCTAAGATTACAAATGGGTAGCACCATGTCCAGCGTTCAAACACATTTACAGAATCTAAAGGGAATGCAATTAGCTGCATTCTTCTCGGTTCAATAACCTTTTACGAAAGGAGATCAGAATTACATATTTTAGTAACTTGGGAGGCTGAGTCAGGAGGATTATGAGTTTGAGGCTAGAGGCACCCTGCATAATTTAGGGACACTCTGTCTCAAAATAAAGTGTGCAAAATGGGCTGAGGGAGCAACTCAGTGGTGGAGCACTTGCATAGTGTGAGGCTGTGGGTTCAAACCCATAGTACCATTAAAAATAATAATAATAATAATAATAATAATAAAGAAAGAAGAAAAAGAGAATTACATACTTCTGATTGCCACTGGGAGATGGACCCAGCAACCCACTCCCCAAAATCAATCCATCATTGAAAACCCTATGAACAGCAGAGAAGCATTGACAATAAGTGTTTTGCCTGTTGTATGTAGGGTCGCTATGAGTTGGATACTGATTCGATGGCACCTAACAACAACAATGATGGCCACAGAAGGATAATTAAGAGATCATAGCAGGATTTTAATTTCAGTAGCTTAAAATTTTTTTGTTGCGGCCCACGATAAGAAATGTACATTGTAATCTAATAAATAAATATAAAACACACTTAACTAAAATGAGAGTTTTAATTTTGTTCTGTTTTGTTTTGTTTGAGATAGGGTCTCACTGTGTAGCCCAGGCTGGCCTGAAACTCGCTATATGGACCAGGCTGGCCTTGAACTTGAGGCCACCCTTCTGAGTGCTGAGGTTACGGGTGTATACCACAATGCCTGGTTTAAAAAGAGAGTTTTAAAGACCTTATTTACCGTTATTCTACGCAATGCATGCTGTTATTTTGTTTCTTTTAAAAAAATGCTTGTTCTATGCAATTGTAGTACAGTATATTTTCAGATTTCTGCATAGCTGTTATTTCATTTTTAAAAAATTTAAAAAAAATGATGAAACACATGTCTCATAAAATAACCACTTAAAAAAGTACAGTTCAGTGACATTCGGTGCATTCACAATGTTCTGTACCACACCTTAAAAACATTTTTATAACATTGAAAGGAAGTCTTTGCTTGGCATGGTGGTGCATGCCTGTAATCCCAGCACTCAGGAGGCCAACACAGAGTTCTGGGACATTCTAGGCCAGTCTGACTAGAACTCTCCTGTAATTTAGCTCTGATGCCATCTTGTGGTTGAATGAATGCTGCTCTGGGAACTTTTTATTCTCTTGGTACCTGTTCCCACCTGCCATGTAAGATCAAAGACAGTTTTGCTCTTTTTTCCCTATGGATCTGGATCTGGCTTCCCTCGCTGAAGAGAAAGGAAAACTCAGAGTTACAATGTCCTGCACACTGACAGGGTCAGTGGATTGACGGGATGCTCTTTTTCTGAAATCAAGAAGCAATTTCATCATGATTTCTCAGAGCAATTTCAGTTCAACATGTTCAGAATAGAACTCTCCATCATTATGTTGCTTGCAGCCTTAGCACTGTGGCATCTGATCCCATCAGATCTCAGAAGCTGTCAGGCCTGGTTAGTACTTGGATGGGAGACCACTTGAGAACACTAGGTGCTGTAGGCTTGAGAGAAGGATCTGGCAACCAGCTCCCAAAAAACAATCAGCCATTGACAACCCTATGAATAGCAGAGAAGCACTAACAATACTGTTTCACATATTATACGTAGGGTCTCTATGAGTCTGTGGACACCGACTCCATGCACAACAACAACAAAACAGAAGACTAAGAGCCATTATAGAGTTTTCCCTTCTTCCCTGATTTGGCCTCCCAATCTCAAATAACCACTAATTTCTTTCATTCCTCTGTTACTTTCTGAGCCATGATCTTCAATATTTTTCAGCAAAACTATTGCAGTTGTTTGTCTCTATCATGTCTTCATCTCTTCCATCTTCTATAAAAATATCTTTCATTTTCCTTCCAGAATGATTGATCTGAAGATGAAACTTGAAATCCTTCAATGTCTCCCCGGAGCCTACAGGGTAAGTTCAAGATACTTGATGTGGCTTGTAAGGTATCCTTTGAGTTGGCATTTGTCTGCTTCTAGACTTGCTGTACATTTACTCCTCACCTCAAACGTAATATGTAGGAGCACTTACACTTCCTAGAATGAAACAAACTGTTTCATGCCTCTGGGCATTTGTTCATACTTTCCTCTTCTGATTAGGAATAAACATCTCTAGGTCTTTCTCTTGTGTTTGTTCAGGTAGGTCCAATAGAGGCATCCTGCCAATTTCCAGGGAGTATGTATGTATCTGGGCCTGTAAGAAGCAGATGGATCATTCAAAGTGATAATTGGAAAGAATAATGGAAAGATTCCTTGAAGAGAGATTAATGAGGGAAATATTTACAAAGAGGAACCATCATGGGGTGGTGAAATACACAAAGACTAAAAATGATTGGAAGCCTTTGCCTTCTCTCGGTCTAAAGAGGCAAGTGGAAGAAACAGTGTTATTGGAACCTAGAGAGATCCGTAGTTGTGTGTGAGTACACTGGACAGTTGCTTTGAAAGTTGAGGAATGCAGTGATTGTCAAAAATGGCAGAGGGGAGGTAGAGAATACCTAGCTCAATATGTCTCTCTCCTTGCAACCTCTAATCTTGTGCTGGTGCCTCTCATTGGCTGAGTTCAAATGGAAGCCAGAGCCTGGGCAGTATAGTCCACAGAGGTGGGAAAGGATCAAAAGGAGCAAACAGATTAGTGTGGGGCATAAACTTTAGCTTTTGCAATGCTGTGACCAAAATACCCAACAAAAACAACTTAAGAGAGGAAGGATTTATTTATTTAGGAAGGTTTCAAAAGTTCAGTCCATGGTGGTAGGGAGGGGATAGCCAAAGGAAGGAAGGAAGGAAGGATAGAAGGAAAGAAAGATTAAGGACTCCCAAAAGTTTTGGTTTGTTTGGGTTATATTTATCAATATTTGCTGTATTAGAAATTAAAACAGAAATTTTAATAATAATTATTCATATGCATTACATAAATACTTTGTAAAATATAACTCTATTTTCCTAAATAAGTACAATTAAGAAGAGTACGTCATTTCATATTTTTGCAGTTCCCTTTGATGTCTCACTAGGTAGGTGATTGCTTAGTTGAAGCTCATATCTCCTTTTGCATTCAGTTTGTTATAATTTCACACATCATGTAGCTCCTGGAAAACACAATTCTACCCTTATGAAAGAATGCAAGTGAAAAAAGTATATAATGTTTTAACATATTAAAAGAATAGTTTTTACTTCATTGTTGTTAGGTGCCGTCGAGTATCTGACTCTATGGTATCTGACTCAAAGCGACCCTACATACAACAGAAGAAACACTATTGTCAGTGCTTCTCTGCTGTTTATAGGGTTTTCAATGGCAGCTTGATTTTTGGGAGTGGGTTGCTGGGTTCATCTCCCAAGCCTACAGCACCTGGTGTTCCCAGGTGGTCTCCCATCCAAGTACTAACCAGGCCTGACCCTGCTTAGCTTCTGAGATCTGATGAGATCCAACACCACAGTGGTACGACTGCAGGTACTTTTACTTCATAGACCCCCTGAAATAGACTTGGAGATCTCCACTTGGTTTCTGGACCATACTTTGAGAACTGCTATTCTATATTTTTGTACAGTAAGCCTCAAGTGCTGGATGCCAGGCTCTTGGGTCCACAGACCCAGGAGTAAAAATGACAGTTACATTAGTTAGCTTTTGCATTGTTGTGAGATGACCCAAACTAGCAAGAACAAGGAAAGTTTATTGAGAGAATAGACAAAGCCTCTGGAGGAGCAGAGGGGGCTGCAACTGTGTAGCGAAGGTGGAACTGTTGCTTTGGAGTTTTGATGGTTTCTTTTTGGGGCTGGACTTTTTGAGCTAGCTTTAGTAGATTAATCCTCAATTAGGGGGTACCTCTAAGTTGGCCTAATAGAGTTAAAGGGCAGTTGTTCCTTTTGTTTCTACTGAGAGATTGATTAGCTAGGTGACTGCTGGCCAGGTCATGGGACTTATTATTTTTTTTTAGAAGAATGGTACTTGATCTGGTGACTGTTGACCAAGTCACTACATATTTCTTTTGAAGAAATGGGACTTAGGAGAATGAAACTCATGTGGTCTGGTGAAATTTAGGTGACCTATTTGGTTGCTGGGCTGGGATTTAGCTCAGTTGGTAAAGCGCCGCTCTGCAGTCTCTGAGGTCCCAAGTCGATTCCCAGCACCACAAAAACAGGAGAAGGATGTGGCAACCCACTCCTGAGGCAATCCCGAAACAATCAGATATTGAAAACCCTATAAGGGTTGCTATGAGTCGGACACGACTCGATGGCACCTAACAACAACAACAGTTGGTTGCTATTTGACTGCCTTTCCTCCACCTTTCTCTATTTCCAGGCCCCATTTCCCTAAAACTACCTGATATTTAGTAACTCCTGTCAATATGTCCTTGGAAGTAAATCCATTTAGAAATGGCGAGGCTTGGCTTTTAAGATTTGGTTCAAAATCCTATTTTGATTCCCAGAAGTTGAACATAAATTTTGCCTTTTACTTTTATTATTGGTATGTTATTGTTGTTGTTTTTAGGTGCCGTTGAGTTGGTATCTGACTCATAGTGACCCTACCTACAACAGGAAAAACACTATTGTCAGTGCTTCTCTGCTGTTTATAGGGTTTTCAATGGCGCATTGACTTTTGGGAGTGGGTTTCCAGGTCCTTCTCCCAAGCCTACAGCACCTGGAGTTCCCAGGCAGTTTCCCATCCAAGTACTAACCAGGCCCGACCCTACTTAGCTTCCGAGATCTGATGGAATTAGATGCCACAGGGCTACGGCTGCAGGCTATTATTGGTATGTTGTTGTTGTTGTTAGGTGCCATCCAGTCAGTATCTGACTCATAGTGACCCTCATAGGGTTTTCAATGGCTGACTGTTTCGGGATTGCCTTGGGAGTGGATTGCCAGGCCCTTCTCCCATTTTTGCGGTGCTGGGAATTGAACTTGGGACCTCAGAGACTGCAGCGCAGCGCTCTAACAACTGAGCTAAATCCCAGCCCATTATTGTTATAATACCTTTAAAATGTTCTCAAGGCATATAAGTATCCATCTTGGAATATGGGGAGATTTATCACAAATAAATGCAAAAAGTAGAAAGTAGAAAAATGAAAATTTCTGTTATTTAATTATGATGAAGCATTTTAGTTTGCTTTGTCCGGAACTTGCTCCTCAGGGCTTACCTGGAGCTCCTATCCCTCTTTATTTTATTTATTTATTTATTTATTTATTTATTTATTTATTTATTTATTTTGCGGTACTGGGGGTTGAACCCAGAGCCTTGCGCTTGCATGCTTTGCAAGTGCTGTACCACTGAGCTGCACCCTCAGCCCATTTTTTGTTTACTTTTTGAGACAGGGTCTTAATAAGTCACGCAGACTACCTCTGGTCTCAAACTTGTGATCCTCCTGCCTCTGCCTCCCAAGCTGCTGGGACTACAGGCATGCACCATCGCACTTGGCTTATTTTTATTTTTGAAAAGCAGAGAAAGGAGATTTAATCAATGTGCACATTGGAAAGAGGAACAGGTGACTGTAAGTCTCTCTTGGGGGAACTTACATGAGCTTCAGATTTAAATTGAGGAAAAGTTGGGGCAGGGCAAGAGGTATGCACAATTAGGCAGTTTTGGTATTGCAGGATATTTTCAGGAAGCTTTCTTCATAAGGGTGCTATTTGTAGTCCCTTGTCATATCAATTGCAGCTTCCTGGATCCAAACTGGCTTTGGGTTTAGGACATGGGCTGGAGAACTTCACATGCCTCTTGGGGATCTGCAATGTTTTTCAGTAAAGTCAGTTTTTAAGTGCCTCTTGCAATTCTTCCCTCCCCTCTTATTTTTCTTTTTTTACATATCTCTCAATCTTGAGAGGACAAAAAATAGACCAGTGACAGTACTATATTTACACTTGTGATTTGTATAAAATTAGAATTTTAGATTTCTTATATACCTAACATTATATGTAGTTGGGGTAGGAGGGGCCAGAGATTGGTACCTCCAGTGAAGATCTCATGGAGGTCCTGGGAAAGTCCTTTGAAACCTCTCTCTTTCTCTCTCTCTTTCTCTATACTGGGTGTTGGACCCAGGGCATCACACGTGCTTTGCACACTCTGCCATTGAACTGCACCCTCTGCCCATTTTTAATGTTTTTCTTTTTATTGTTTGTTTTGTTTTGAGGAAGGGTACTGCTAAGTTATGCAGGCTGCCACTGGCTTTGAACTTGAGATCTTCCTGCCTCTGCCTCCCAAGTTGCTGGTGTTATAGGCGTATGCCACCATGCTGGGCCTTTTTCCCCTTCTCTAAGAGGGAATTTTGAAAGCTCTATTACCACTTTAATAGGCCTAACCAAGCTGTATAGTTTGGGCCCATTTTATTTGTATGGTTCTCGGGCCAAAGTCCCCAGAGGTCAATTTAGGTGTCCTGTTTCAGGATGGCTAAAATAGAAACCACCATGTCTAGCCTCTATATAATGTTCTAACACCTCTTCTGGCTCTTGCCTGTAGCTATACCACTGTGGCATCCGATCCTGTCAGATCTTGGAAGCTAAGCAGGGTCGCACCTGGTTAGTACTTGGATGTGAGACTGCCTGGGAATACCATGTACTATAGGCTTGGGAGAAGGACTTAGCAACTCACTCCCAAAAAGCAATCAGCTATTGAAAACCCTATAAAAAGCAGAGAAGCACTGACAATAGTGTGTCACTTGTATGTAGGGTCCCTTGAGTTGGACACCAACACAAGGGCACCTAACAACAACAACAACAACCATCTAGTTCTTACATTCTTTCTGCCACCTCCCCACACACAATGTTTCCTGAGCCTCAGAGGGAGTTCCATACATAAATGATTATTTTTCTCTACTTAGGGTTGAGAATTTGAGTGTCATACTGTCACTAGTGGTTAAAGGCACTGTACCTCAATGTTACCACCTGCCCTGAGGAGTTCCCCTTCTTGGGACCTCCACACAGGGGAGAGGTCAGGACATTGTCTTGGTCACAGGAAAGAATTCCAGGATGAGGTAGAGACTGAATCTGAGTTTAGAGTTTATTAGAAGAAGGTAAGGGCTGGGGTTTAGCTCAGTTGGTAGAATGCTGCTTTGCACTCTCTGAGGACTGGTGTTCAATACCCAGCACCACAAAAATAGGAGAATGTTGGGGTATTAGCTCTAGCCCAGCTAGATTTAGAGCCAAACCTACAACATAACAAGTTGGCCAGTGGCATAAATGAAGGACCTCGGGAGACCTTCAGATGGAAAAACAGGGTAGGTAAGGTTTATTGGATGCTCCCCTGATGGAGAGCAAGGAGCAAGCAGCCCCTATAGAGAAAAGCTCTAGTGCCCTCTAAGTGTTGGCCCTAAGCCTGCAGGATGGAATGCTGGTGCTGGTACAGCTCAGCCTTGAAGGCACAGCCACAGCCGCTGGTGTTCCGTGGAGGTCAGTTGGTCTTGCCTCTCTCGGCTCACCTTCTCTATACTTCCTTCCTTCCCAAGGATGGGAGGAATTGGGAGGCTCTTCATGGCTTGCTTGGATCCTTCGGCTCTTCGGGGCCCCTGGGCTTGATCCCACTGGCTTGCTACAAAATCTTGCTGGAGTAGGGAGCGCTGGTCCAGGTGATGGGGTTCAGGTGGCAGTTGAGGGACGGTCAGAGAGGTGAGGTTGAAGGGGGTCCAGGAGCCCTACTTTTATAGGGTCCTGGAGGGGTCACATGTTGGGATTCAGCCAATCAGAGCACACACCTGACAGGTACAGCGGGTAAACTGACATACCTGCCAGGTGGGGACAGTTATTACCTGAAAATGCTGAGGGGAGCAATCAAATTTAGGGTGGTTAGGGCAGATCAAGCTGGCCGGGGGCCATCTTTGCTCACTCCATGGGAGGGGCTGGTGTGAGTGAGTGCAATGAGCCCTGGGGTCAACTAGGGGTCAGCCCCTCAGGCTGTCATGAGGGACCCTAGTTGTGGGATATGATTTTAAAAATCCCCAACATCTCTCCCTTTTTTACTAATTAAAAAAGAAAAAAGAAGGGAGGACCAGTGACTTCCTCTTTGATTGGCTTCTCATAATTGGCTGCTTATGGATCACAAATACAAACTATTAACAGTAACAAAACTAATACAACAGTAACTATCAAAAATTATACAATAACTATTTACAAAACTATTTACAGGGATCCAGGTTACATGTTGTTACATTTATACTGAAGTTTGTATATTTACATTTTGTGATATTAATGACACCATTGTTCCTACCACAGCATTTTGTGTTCTTACTCTTGCTCGCCTAATGATACGGTACATTGTAATAACAATTCCAAGTACAGTAATTATGGAGACAATAATCAAAACATTTTAGAGAATTGTGGAAGAAATTTCGAGCAAATAACGTCATTGATTGTATCCTACTGACTAATCCTACTAATACATCTTCCCCTTTGATTGTCGGCATGGTCTGATTTTTCATGATTAAGATTTCATTATGTAGGTCCTGGATAAGGGCAGATGCGTTCCCTATCCCCATTATGTGCTGTTTCACTATGGACCAGTTGTGCCACACCTCATTGTACAGGGCAGGTGTCATGCAAAAACTGGTGGAGTTCCAGTTGCAGTGGAGCTGGAGCCGCTGTTGAATCCCTGACAGCTGGTCTCCTATTAAGATGATGGCCTGGTGCAACTCATTAATTTGTTCTTGTAACGACTGATCTATGCTATGTTGACCAGACCACAACTTAACAGATTCCGCATGCCAGGATTCAATATAACTCTTCGTTTGGACCGATTGTTGGAGTGCAACTCCACTCACAGCGGCCAGCACTGTGACACCTATTATGCCGATGATAGCAGCAATGAGGGTGGCTACAAATCTCTTAGTCCTTTTAAGTATGTCAGACACAGCCTGTTGGAGCAAGGCTATGGTAGGGGATTCCTGCCACAGCCTGTCCATTTTGACTGGAATCCAGGTGTTCTCATGCATCCTAAGGATATAAAGATTCTGTGTGCTCCAGTTAAACCGTACCGTCGGATCTGTGCACATGTGCATCATGCAGCTCTTACATAATACAGATCCTTCAGTGCTGTCCCACATGATGTCCCCAATGATCAGGAGGTAGGGCACACGCACACAAGCTTGTATGGCCACGTCAAAAGAAAGATGTTCCTCAGATTGATTTTTCTCAAATGTCCATACAGGGTGTAGGGCTGTGGCCAGCTTCCATATATGGTCCTGTTTCTTTAACACCATCCCTCTGGTTGGAATAGGGTCAAATTGTTTGACCAACAAGGGGGCAGGTGGTGAATAACCTCCCTCGTGCCACTTGACCTTCCACTGGAAAAGAAAACTCACAGAGTCTCCCTTCCCAATCTTATTCTCAGCCTGGTAGGAGTCGGCCAAACTCCAATCCATTATTACTCCATGGGAGTCATTATTGAGGATCTGGGCATGAGAGTTAGGGCACTTATTGTACTGTATTCGATATTCCGGCTGATCTCCTAATTGTATGTTGCATTCATGAGGTATATGTTGTACCAGTATGAATGACAACATACTGAGGGATGGTTGGACATCAAATAGACGGTCAGCCACAGGCCAATGTTGGTAACCAAGCTTGAGGCAATGTAACCCTTTTCCCATGCACACTGGGACACCTTCTACACCTATCTTGTAATTCCAGATAATCCTTCCTTCCTCTGTTGATATCACTGGGCCCTTAAACTCGTAAGAGCCAGTTAGCCACTCTGTGTTGTTACTGTAGACTAAGATTGGCAAGTCATCCCAGGATATAGCCCTATTGATTAGGGGATTAGGAACGAATGCCCAGTATGTATATTGTGACAACCCGGTTTCACCACCTTCCTTCCTCTCTTCTGGCCCTTCCAATCTATGCATCCTTTCTTCTAATGTTGTCCCTGAGCCATCAGAGGGGAGGTTGGTGATCTGTGGGCTGTCTGTTATCATTTCTGCTGGTTGATTTGTTTCGGGCATTCTATTTTTCCTCTTAGCTTCCCTAATTCCCAATCTTTCCAACATCCTTGGGGTGATTTCTCTGTATCTGTTTTGGATGTTTTTGATGTAAAGGGAAATCACCTCCTCCTCAGGCACTATGATGGGATTGATTGCCTGTCTCACTAGGTTTTTGACTCTTCTGATCACGTTGTCCAGTTTCAGAGTATATATATCATTGATGTCATTGCTAGAGAGTATGATTGGAGTAAAACCTTTATCTTTGTCTTTAAATTTGTCTGCTTCTACCAGGATTCTCTTACCATTCTCTAGCGTTTTTTCTTTAATAAATTTACCACTTAACTTGAGTATTTCCAATTCTTCCTTCGTTTTTTTGTTCTTTCTCTAATTCAATTTCTACTAATTTTGATTCTTGCTCGTGATCTGAGTCATTACCTGCATATTGCCACTTCCATGGCATCCTTTTAAATCTAGTCTCTTGTGGGATGTCATACATCATCTGATATTCGGGAGTGACTGGGAAGGTTGTTTTGGGTGTAGTTAGTGGGTTTGCGGTGGTGATCTCATTCAGGGGGGTTACAGTCGGATTAGTCATTCCTGTGGTGTTTATGGTATCATTCATCATTAGTTCTATTCCGTCTGGATCCCTTTTCACTAAGTTGGATGCTAGAGTCCCTAGCATCATTAACATAGTAACCTGTTCTAGGTTAACCATTCTTATAAAATATTTAAACACAGAAAAATAAAAAATGTATACAAATACAACAATAAAACAATTATATACAATTATACCCTCAAGCCTTGGAGTCCAGACTGTCAGTCTGCTTGTGATTGCTGTGGGGAGAAGAAGCAGGTGTTATTTTTCCTTTGCTGGATTTGTTTATCCGTGGCTCATACCACGTTCCTTGCTGGTACCTAGCGTGGTTCCTTCTCTTCCCCTGGGAATACACAAGCCGCACCCCTCGTTTCTGACAGTAATAGATCTGGACCTCTCCATTGAGCTGTCATACCCAAGTCTCCGGGGGACGAGGAAGTTGACCCCAGTGCCTCTTTATTCTGATCTCGTTCTGGTCCTTTGACACGTCCAGAACGTTTAACATGAACAAGATTTTTGCTAGTATTACTGATGGTGGATACTCCCCCCCTTTCTCTTTTTTAAAATGAGCCTGGAGTATCCCATTGGTTCTTTCAACTATGGCCTGGCCTTGGGGGTTATACGCAATCCCGGTGGTGAGCTCAATGTTCCACAGGGCACAAAAGGTTTTAAATGCCTGGCTGGTGAAGGCGGGTCCATTATCCATTTTGATTGCTTTGGGGAGTCTCATCACTGCAAAACAAGCAAATAGGTGATGTATTAATTTCTTGGTGGACTCCCCAGTCTGGCAGGTAGCCCAAATGAATTTAGAGTATATGTCAATAGTTATGAAAACATACTTCAGCCTGCCGAATGGGCTATGGTGAAAAATATCTATCTGTCAGATGCAATTGGATTTTAGGCCCCTTGGGTTTACTCCCATGGACTGCAACGGTGGAGCGTGAATTAAAGCCGCACATAGGGATCAACTCTGGACAATTTGCTTCAATTGCCATGGAGGTACATTCGGAAATAATTTTTTAAGTCCTCCGACTTTCATGTGTATCAAATCGTGAAGGTCCTGAGGGTTAGCCACGCCTATATGTACGGATTCCGAATTTGAGGCTAATAAGTCTGCCTGTGCGTTTCCTTCTGCTAAAAAATCTGGCAGTGGCTGGTGACTGCGTATGTGCTCCAAGAAAATGGGCTGTGAGCGTGTAGCCAGCAATGATGCCACCTTTACCATCAATGGTGATAAAGGGTTGCTATCAAGGCAGACAAAGGAACATCCCAGCCACGGTAGCAAGTTGGCTATGTATAAGATGTCAGTGTATAAATTAAATGGCTTACTTACATTTTCTATGGCCCACATAGCAGCATATAATTCTTTAAATTGAACAGACCTCTCTGGCAATGGAATAGCTTGCTGATATATAATTTTGTCTAGCTCAGGGGGATAGCCTACTACTGCTGCTCCATTCTCCTCCCATCCGTAAACACTACTTTGGCATTCTCCAAAGGCTCTTTCACGAATATCTTTGGAGGAAGCCAAGGCAGGTTCTTAAAGGAGGCAATCCAATGAGTCTTCGGATAATGGCAACCTAACTGTCCTGAGAAGTTGAGACAAGCCCGTGTGAAGCCGGAGTGTTCCTGTAGCAGCCAATCTATATCTGCTAACAGGTATGGCACTCTTGAAGCAATCCCAAAACATTCAGCCATTCAAATCTCTGTGAGGGTCACTATGAGTTGAACACAAGTTGATGGTATCTAACAACAACAACAACAACAACAGGTGAAGGATAAGAGATTAGTGTATGCTTCAGCACAAAGTGTGGGCATGTAGAGAGCGAGGCCTAAGGAAATAATAGAACACATCTGAGACATGGACATAGGTCCTTCAAGAGAGTTGCCCTAGCTGTCTTACAATGTATATATATGATTTGGGGGCTTTTGAAGTTATAGTGCTCAGGCCCAGAAGGTAGGAGAAGGTGCATTGTTCCAATGCCTAGATTGGGGGAGTTGTTATTGTTAGGTACCCTCTAGTTGGGTCCCCCTCATAGCAAATCTATGTACAACAGAATGAAACACTCCCCAATTCTTGCCAGGCACATGATCTTATTTATGTTTATTTATGTTGCAGACACTGTGTCAATCCATCTAGTTGAGGGTTTTCCTTGTTTTGTTGACCTCACACTCTCCCAAACATGATGTCCTTCTCCAGGGACTGGTCTCTCGTGATGATATGTCCAAAATATGTCAGATGCAGTCTAGCCAAGGAGCATTCTGGTTGCACTTCTTCTAGGAAAGATCTGTTGGTTCTTTTGAGAGTCCATGGTATATTTAATATTCATCTCCTACACCATAATTCAAAAGCATCAATTAATACTCCTGATTCTGTTATTCAATGTTCAGCTTTCACAACAATGTGATATGACTGAAAATACCATGGCATGAGTCAGGCGCACCTTCCCCTTCAATGTGAAGTCTTTACTTTTCAATACTTTAGAGAGGTCTTTTGCAACAACTTTTTCCAATGCGGTGTGTCTTTTGATCTTGTGACTGCTGCTTCCATGGGTGTTGATTGTAGAACCAAGTAAAGCAAAGTCTTGGACAACCTCAATCTTTACTCCATTTATCATGAAGTTGCTTACTGACCCAGTTGTAAGGATTTTTGTTTTGCTAAAGTTGAGGTGCAATCCATACTGAAGGCTGTGTTCTTTGATCTTCATCAGTAAATGTTTCAAATCCTCTTCACTGTCAACAAGCAGAGTTGTGTCATCTGCGTAACACAGGCTGTTAATGAGTCTTCCTCCAATCCTGATGCCGTGTTCTTCTTCATAAAATCCAGCTTTTCAGATTATTTGCTCAGCATATACATGGAAGAGGTACTCTGAAAGGATACAGCCCTTATGCACACTTTTCTCGAATTTAAGCCAAGCACTATTTCCTTGTTCTCTTCAAATGACTGCTTCCTGGTCCATATACAGATTCCTCATGAGTACAATTAGGCTCTGTGTTGTTCCCATTCTTCACAGTGTTATCCATAATTTGTCATGATCCACACAGTCAAATGCCTTTACATAGTCGATAAAACATAGATAAACATCTTCCTGGTATTCTCTGCTTTGGCTAATATTCATCAATCACCAGTAATGATATCTCTGGTTCTATGCCCTCTTCTGAATGCAGCTTAATTTTCCATCAGTTTCCTGCTTGTATACTGCTACAATAGATTTTGAATGATCTGTAGCAGAATTTTGCTTGTATGTGATATTAATGATATCATTCAATGGTTTTCACATTTGGTTGGTTCCCCTTTCTTGGGAATAGGCACAAATATGGATTGCTTCCAGTCGGTTGGCTAGGTAGTTGTTTTCCAAATCTCTTGGTATAAACAGTTAGCACCTCCAGTGCGCATCTGTTTGCTGAAACATCTCTATTGATATTCTATTGATTCCTAGAGACTTTTGTTTTGCCACTTCCTTCAAGGCAGCTTCCATTTTGTCCTTCAATACCATTGGTTCCTGATCATATGCAACTTCTTGAAACATTTGGTCATCCACCAGTTCTTTTTGGTATAATGACTTTGTGTATCCTTTCCATCTTCTTTAGATGTTTCCTGCATCATTTAGTATTTTCCCTGTACAATCCTTCACTATTGCTACACAAGGCTTGAATTTTTTTCTTCAATTCCTTAAGCTTGAGTAAAACAGAGCATGTCCTTTCATTTTGGTTTCTGTCTCCAGCTCTTTGCACATGTCATTACAATATTTGATTTTGTCTTCTCATGCTGCCCTTTGGAATCTTCTATTTAGTTCCTTAACTTCCTCATGTCTTCCTTTTACTTGAGCTGCTCGATATTCAAGTGCAACTTTCAGAGTTCTCTTTTGACATGGAATTTGGTCTTTTCTTTTTTTCCTGTCTTTTTAGTAACCTTTTGCTTTCCTCATGAATGATGTCTTTGATTTCATGCTGCAACTAATATGGTCTTCTATTATTAGTGTCTAATGCAGTAAACTTATTCTTAAGGTGGTCTCTGAACTCAGGTGAGATATACTCATGGTCACACCTTGTCCCTTGTACACTTGTTCTAATTTTCTTCAGTTTTAGTTTGAAACTGCATATGAACAGTTGATGGTCTGATCCAAAATCAGCACCTGGTCTTTTTTTGATATTTGATATTGAGCTTTCTATCATACCTTTCCAAAACTGTATTCAATTTGGTTATTTTATGTTCCATCACCAGATGAAATTCCATGTGTATAGTAGCCATCTATGTTGGTGTATAGTAGCTTTTATGTTGGTGAAAAAATGTATTTGCAATGAAATGGTCATCAGTCTGACAAAATTCTATCATGCTGTCTCCTGCATTGTTTCTGTCACCAAGACCATATTTTCCAACTACTGAACCTTCTTTTTATTTCCAACTTTTGCATTCCAGTCATGAGTAATTATCAGTACATCCTGATTGCATGTTCCGTCTATTTCAAATTGCAGAAGCTGGTAACAATCTTCACTATTTTCATTTGTTTCTTTAGTGGTGGGTGTATAAATTTGAATAATAGTCATATTAACTGGTCTTCCTTGTGAGTACATGAATAATTATTCTTTCACTGAAAGCATTGCCCTTTAGGCAGATCTTGAGATGTATTTTTTGATGATGAATGCAACCCCATTTCTCTTTGTCATTCCCAACATAGTAGATCATATGATTATCTGATTCAAAATGGTCCATGGCAGTCCATTTTAGCTCACTGATGCCTAGAATGTCAATGTTTTTGTGTTCTGTTTCCCCTTTGATGATTTCTCATTTTCCTAGATTCCTACTGCATACATTCCACATTCCAGTTATTAATGGACCTCATTTTGAGTCATGCCACATCAGCAAATGGAGGTCCTTGGGGCTTTACTCCTTTTCCATCATTAAGGTAGACTCTACTTTGAGGAAGCAACTCTTCCCCAGTCTTTTCTTGAATGGCTTCCAACCCTGGGGGCTCATTTTCTAGGATTATATCTGGCAGTGTTTCTCTGCTATTCATAGGGTTTTCAATGGCTAATTGTTTCAAGAAGGGATTGCCATGTCCTATTCTCTAGTCTCTCTTAGGCTGGAAGCTCAGCTGAAACATGTTCACCATGAGTGACCCTACTGGTATCTGTAATACTGGTAGCAACATTTGTAGCATCACAGCCACATGCAATCCCCCACAGTATGGCAAACTGAAAGACATGTAGGGATAGATTGGGTAGTTGGGGAAATTTTTTACTATATCTAGGCACAAGGAAATACCTAGGCCTGTTAATTTAAATTATAATCCATAATATCTTTTTGTGAGATTCTTACAGAGGCATAGAATTCTATGCAGGCAGTTACTGCATAGAAAGGCTGCTTTCCTGTTTTTACTTATGCTGAATTTTTTGGCTGAGACTCAGAGCAGATCCTGGGACAAAAAGCTGTTTCTCACATCCCCCATTTTCTGTCTTTCCATCCTGCTTCAATGCCACAGCAACACTAGAAATTATAGCAGTAGATATTCACTCCTGGAATGACACAAACTCCAATTAAAAATACCTGATGTGAAAGAGTAGTCCAAAACAATGATCAAAAATATCAAAAGCATCTAAGTAGCTCATGTTTTCTATGTCCTGGTTCCAATGGCCAAAGAGCATCAGTCATTTACCGCTTCACTTTAAGTTTACCACTGATCTACAATGACTAATCTATGGGCATAAACACAAATATTTGGAAGGCAATTTGGCAGGTGTATCATATTCTTTTAGCAAAACAATAGCCATAGCTTACCTGCTGGATCCTATGAGCTCCCCAGCCACAGTTTTGTCCTGGTTTACAGCACCAAACATAGTTTACTCCCATGGAGTGGGCCTTAAATCCAATTAGAAAGTTGTTGGTTAATCCCATAGCAGCCATGCCACTATTGTGCACACAGGCATATTTTGCCTGGCATTCAAATACATGGAGCCCATAGCTGAGCAGGACCTCAGTGACAATTTCCCCCCAGCAACTTCTACACCACCCTCCAGCACTGTGAAGACTAACCAGTAGGCAGAGAGTTCCCAGCTCAGTCCAAGCTTGATTTCTTTGTGTCCTGAAATTAGGGCATACTGAGTCCTTGCAATAGGGACTTGTCATCTAGTTTTGGCATGTAACCAGCAACATTGGTAATTAGCCTATAAAATGTCATGGGAAACTTCAGGCATTTCCGTGGCCAATAACTCATAGAGAAATAGTCAACCCTGGCACTGGGATTTTTATCTAACAACCAAATGGCTTTTGGGAATGTCCTTGTCACTGCCAATTTTGGAGGACACCCATGCAATAACATTGTGTTGGATGAGTCCCTGATGGCAGCTTTATCTATTACTTGCTGTCCTGGAAAAGCTTCTAAGAAGCCTGTGGCAGTTTCCATATAGGTGAGGGCATGTTTGTATCTCTCACTGACAAGTATAGGCCCCATGAGTCAATCTCATACAGGACAGTTTGATTTACATATTTGTACTACCATAGTATCTATTTGTTGAGGCTGTAATTGAGAACAAGCCTTACATGTTTGGATTACATGTAGAAAATCAATAGCGAATATTTAGCTTGTGTTGGCTCCCTTGTGCCAGACTTTACATAAACCAAGTAAACAGCCTTTCGTACTACCTGAGGGCAGGTGGCCCATATTTTGGTAAGAGTATCTGTTTATTGATTTCTGGGAGGACTCAATGGATTATGGGATGCTACATGGAAAACTTCTAGGGCCTCTGACTCCTGTTGAGCTCTACTAAATATGCCATCCACATTTATTATCCCCACAGTGGTCAGCCAAACACTTGCCAGTCTTCTCTCTCTCACTGGGCCACCCATAAATTCAGGCCTCTGGATATAGTCCAATTGTCAGCATAGATTGTCATGGGCCACCTCTCATGCCTCATTATTATCTACACTGCCTGTAACGCTTTCCCTCTCTCCTTTCCAACCACATGGTTCAGATATCATACACATTTATGCAACCATAAAACTCCCAAGAATTTCACAGCTGTAGTTGTCCCCTGTACTTTGTTTAGATTGATTTCCATCTTTTCCTCTTTAGGTGTATTTGAACATTTTCCAGGTGCCTCTCCAGATCTGTAATATCTTCAGAGATGAGCACTATATTACCTATGTAATGAAATTTTTTTATTATTATTACAGGTGGGCAGAATAATAATGCAAAGTCTTAAGTCTCTACCCTATGGCAAATAGTTGGACTGTCTGGGTAAGTTTGGAGAAATATTCTGAAGGCAGCTGAGAGGATACTGACAAAAAATAAATAAAATAAAATAAAATAAATAAATAAAAAGCATTAGCAAAGGCCAATACAGCATTAATTAAATTTCCATTACTGGTAGAGTTATAAAATGATTAAAGGACTCTAAAACAAA
This sequence comes from Pedetes capensis, assembly GCA_007922755.1. NCBI lineage: Eukaryota > Metazoa > Chordata > Mammalia > Rodentia > Pedetidae > Pedetes > Pedetes capensis. The sequence goes on along the minus strand of VMDO01006037.1, from coordinate 4,902 downwards.
CAAGTACTCACATAAAACTTAGACTCAACTAAGATTTGGTTTTGGTATTTAGCTAAGTTGGTAAAGTGCTGCTCTGCAGTCTCTGAGGCCCTGGGTTCGATCCCCAGCACTGCAAAAATGGGAGAAGGGTATGGCAATCTACTCCTAAAGGAATCCCAAAAAACAGTCATTGAAAGCTCTATGAGGGGTGCTATGAGTCGGGCATGACTCAATGGCACCTAACAACAATTAACTTTCCAAGTTGTTAAAGTAGACAAAATTTTTAGGGTCCAATCCTAAGGTAGATGTCACAACCAAACCTGCAGCTTGCAGTACCCCAGAAGGACTCATCAGCTCTCAGAAAGAACCAAGTGTTTGGGGAAGTGAAGCTCAATCCCAACTGGAATCCACAGCCAACCCTGCAGCTTGCAGCATACCACTGAGTCCATCAGCTCTCAAAAACAAATGAATGCTTCCAAAACAAACTAGGCTGTGCAAGTTATAATAGAGCGCTCTCAAACACTCTTGTTTCCTGTATAACTTATATTCCTTTTCCCTAGTTACTGACATAAAATTACAGAATTTAAACTTTCCTGTCATGCCAAGACACCCAGACAGTTTAAAAGAGCTCAAATAGCTTTAAAAGCCCCAAAGACAAGGAATCAGACAGACTTGGGTTTGGGTTTAAACAGAACCCAAATGGCATGAAAGTGCCTCCAAATTGATAAGGAAGGGATTTACCAAGGAATTTAAACTTCAGGGCTGTAGAATCCAAATGTTCATTTCTCTGCCACTGTATGTAATGGTGAAAAGCAGTTGAGGTTTGCAAAAATGGAAAGATAAAAAAAAAAATTCTGGGATAAAAGTGATTCCAGCAGCTCCTTGGGACCATTTTAATCTCTCTGTCCCTGTTCCACTTGCTACAGGTGAAGGTGGGGCGGGGGAGGCTTAATCACCACAAAAAGGCTTATTCTCCTGGCTAGGCTAGCCCAAACTGTTACTGGGTATTAGGGTAAGTCCCTAGTTCCTGGATTTATGCTCAACCACCTAGCCCCCAAAACTCCAATTAAAGGGACCAGTAATGATGAAAAACAGAGAAAGGAGATTTAATTAATGTGTACATTGGGAAGAGGAGCAGATGACCCCCAGGTCTGTCCTCCCCATTCCTTATTTTAAAATAATCTCAAGCTTATAGAAAGTTGCAAGTATTGTATAAAACCTTTAAAAAAAGATTTGAATGGTACATCCGCTAATACTTTGTGTACATTTCCTACAATTAAGAGCATTCTCCTACATAACTGCTAAATAATCAGGAAAACCAGGAAATTTACACTGATATAGGACTTCCCTCTAATCTTCAGGTTAGAATTCTGCCAGTTGTCTCAATAATAGCATTTATAACAAAGAATCTGCTTCAGAATCATGTGACATGTATAGGTGTTATATCTCTTTTTTAGTTTTTCCTTGACTTTCATGGCCTTGACATGTTTAAATATTTACAGGACAGTAAATATGGTACTATATCTCTCTGTTTGGATTTATTTCCTCATGATTAAATTCAGGCTATGCAACTTTGACAGAAATATCACAGGAGTAAGTCCATATATTCTCATTGTATCCTCTCAGGGGTCACCTGATGTCCATATGTTCCCTTACTGATGCTTACTTTGGTTACTTGATTAACATAGTATCCACTTGTTGTTGTTGTTAGGTGCCATTCAGTCATGTCCAATTCCTAGCAACCCTATGTACAATAGACAAAACACTACCCAACACTGTGCCATGCTCAGTATTATTGTCAGTGCTTCTCTCCTATTCATAAGGTTTTCAATGGCTGATTGTGTTTTGGGAGTTGGCTGCCAGGTCCTTCTCTCAAGCTTTTAGCACCTGTAAGGCAGTCTCCCATCCAGGTACTAACCAGGTCTGTCCCTGCTAACTTCAGAAATCATATGGGATCAGACACCAGGGTGGTATGGCTATAAACTGTTATGGTATCTACTAGGATTTCCCAATGTAATGATAATTTTCTCCTTGTAATTAAGAAATATTTTGTGGGGAGCTTCTTTGAAACTATGTATGGATCCAGTTCTTCAGACTTTTAACTTGTTCAGTTATTAGTTTATGTATGTGAAAATTGCTGCATTCTTATATTATGCAATAGATTGTAACCCACTACTACCATTATTATTCTGATTCTTAGATTGTCCTGGATTTGTTAGTGGTCTTTTCAAGCTTGATTCTGTTTCCTTTAGCCATGCTATATCATTCTGTGAGCACCTCCTTGTGTTCTGGGAAAAAACAAAAACAAAAACCATCACTACCACCACTACCAACAATAACCCAGGAAACAGATGCACTTTATATTTTCCCTGCCTTACCTTTGGATTTAGCTATTTTTCCAAGGAGCTTTGGGTCCTTTTAGTGGAAAATGGTATTTAAAAGCCAAGATCTAGGTGCTGTGTAAGCTCATTGCTGGGTGTCTCTGCCCCCAGACTCTTTCTGGGGACACCTACACAATTACGTGGTATATATATACATTTATGTCTATAATTATTTCTATATCTATTTGAAATTTATGAGTTTACCTCAAGCCTTTTATTCTTATTCAGCATCAGAAGTTTCATTCTAGTTTTCTCCCTCTTTATATTTGTAACCCTCTTCTCCATCAGTGACAAACCTAGATCCCATTATCTTTAATATATTTAGTCATTTGATCAACATTCCTGTATTTAACCATCCTGCAATTGCCACCATTGTCTCCTTTTGTGCACAAGTGCCGTACTTGCCACGTTTAGGCTCTACATCCCACTCCTGGTTCCCCTTCACCGTATGTAGACACCCTTTGCACTGTGGCTCTGATACATTGTGCTGGGCAACCCCTCTGTGTAGAGACCCTTCTTTTTCTCCTCAGGCTCTGTGATGGTTAATTTCATCTATTTTCTTCATGAAGGATACCAAGATAACTGGTAAGTACTATCTCTAGGTATGAGTGTGACAGTCTGAAGCCAGAGGTAGCCTGTGTAACTTAGACCCTCTCTCAAGATAAAAAAATTAAAAAGAGGGCAGGGGGTGCAGCTCAGCAGCAGAGTTTTTGCAAAGCAAGCATGAGGCCTTGTGTTCCACCCCCCAGTTCCACAAAAACAAACAAACAAACAAACAAAAAGATAGGTCCTTCTGTGTAGTCCAGACTGACCTTGAACTTGTGATCCTCCTGCCTCTGTCTCCTTAGTGCTGGAATTACAGGTTATCACTACCGTGCCTGGCTAGGGTGTTTTTTGATGGTAAAAGGAAATGGTTTCTGCAAAGACAAATAAGCCAAAACTTTCTGATCAACCTTTTTACTCTACAAAAGAATAAATGCAAAGATAAAGAAAGATTATTTACAGAAACAAAGAAATGGGGCTAAAAATCAGAGAGGAACCTGGGAGGTGAACCTGTTTATATTCGTGGCCCTTCCATGTGGGCACTGTAGAAGAAATTCTGAGGAGGCCTTAGGCAAATATGTGTCTTTTTAACTGTTAGGTACTTTCTGGAATTTTCTTTCAAGCCTGACTTGAAAATACTATGATATATGTGTTCTTCTATAAAGCAGATCTTGTTTAATCAGAGGAAAATTCAAGTTTTTAAAATTATTACTGTTATTTTGCTCTACTACAGAACGTTTTCTCCTTATAAATATGCATAAAATGGTATGTGAAGGAAGTTTCTTACAAAGATGTAAAATGAACAGTTCATTTTAATCCAAGAATTTATCAGAACTCAGAAGAGGCACTGGAATTTAACAGATTTCCACTAGATGGCAAGCATCATCTTTTAATTCCTCAGTGAGGTCAAGCTAAAAAATAGCTGCTATTTAAAAGTTACATCTCTGCATGTACCAGCTGCATTTGTTTCAAAAAATGATAAAGGAACTGATTCACAAATTTAGTGAAATTTAGAATCAAGTTATTCAACTGAAACTGAAAATATATTGTGATATTTAAAAGTTTTACTTGAAGACTATTCATTCATTTGACAAGCCCAAAGTGCCTCATATGTGTTTTCATGCTTTGTTTTATTCACTGTCCCCACTAATGGGTTCAGATATTTTTATTATTATTATTTTAGAGATTCAAAAATTTATATCTATAAAAATTAAATAATTTATTGGAGATATATATATATATATATATATATATATATATATATATATATATTTGTAATCTACAGTTTGTTCCAGAGCCTGTTTTCTTAACCACTACATCTTGGTGCCTACTATAAATAAGTTATAGTAAATCAATGTAAAGTGTTTAGTACAGTGGTAGGTACATAGTAATGTTTAAAAATATCACTTATTTTCTTCCTGTTGTAGTCGTTGTTGCTAGGTCCTGTAGACTTGGGTCGGACTCATAGTGGCCCTACGTACAATAGGCACCTAACAACAAAAACAACAACAACCACATATATTGTGTAATGTTCAAATCAAGGTAAACATCTACTCAAAAATTTATCATCTTTTAATGGTGAAAACATCCAAAATCCTTTTATCTAGCTTTTCTGAAATACACAGTACATTATTATCTATAGTCACAATTCTATAAAATAAATCACCAGAACTTACTTCACGTATCTAACTGTACCATATTGGTCAATATTTCTGACTCTCTTCTTTGCTTTTGTCTCTCTAGACTGTGGTAAACACTTGTTGTCTAGTGCCATTGAATCAGGTCTGACTCAGAGTTACTCTATGTACAACAGAATGAAACACTACCCAACACTGTGCCATGCCCGACAATATTGTTAGTTTGTTGTTGTTGTTAGGTGCCGTCGAGTCGGTATCCGACTCATAGCGACCCTCTGTACAACAGGGGAAACACTATTGTCAGTGCTTCTCTGCTGTTCATAGGGTTTTCAATGGCAGATTGATTTTTGGGAGGGGGTTGC